>PVHP010003009.1:0-82663 GCA_004024765.1 Zapus hudsonius | reverse complement strand
ATCTCAAAAGCTGGAAGCCATGGTGGGCTTCTGTTATCTCAGCCCCGAGACAGCTAGATAAGTGCAGACAGGAAAATTTCCTGGAGGTTACCAGTGAGAGCAGCAGTCAAAAACAATAGAGAGAGAGAGAGAGACAGAGAGACAGAAAGAGAGAGAGAGAGAGAGAGAGAGAGAGAGAGAGAGAGAGAGAGAGAGAGAGAGAGAGAGAGAGCTTCCCCCGTTTTTTTTTTTTGTTTGTTTTTTTTTTTTTTAGAAAAAATATGTCTGTTTTTATTTATCCCAGTTACAGGGACTTCTGGCCAACTACCTCCTGTGACTCCCCTTGGCCTGCTCCACCATTCTCACATTTCCTTCTGGGGTCCTCGTGGGCCACTGGGCTCCGTTCTCCTCCTTCCTCCCCAGATTCAAGCCCCGCTCTCTCTGCCTCCCTACCTGTGCCCCTGTGGGTGCTCAGAGCACAGATCTTGCATCTAGCCCAGAGATGGGAACCCATCACGGGATGTCATTCTGAGATTTTCAAGAGAAATATTGTGGGGGAACCCCTGCTGAGCAGTGTGGGTCCCAGAGCTGCCACTCAGCCTCTGCCCACTCCTGGAGGCTGACTGTCACTGGCTGAGAAGAAACAGCAGGGCTCTGTGAAGCTCCTGCGAGGGTTCTCAGTCATCTGTCACACATGGAGTCTGGACCTGACATGTTCAGAAGGAGCTGGCTGGGAAAATCCAAGGCAGACAGCAGCTTGTCTTCCCACGCATGTGCTCAGCGACTCTCCCAAGCATGTGGGCACCGCACCACTTCAGCCTGCACAGCTGAGTTTAATTCTCACAGTTTTGGAAGTGGGAAGTCTAAGGTCAAGGTGCTGGGAGGAAGGGTCTGTGTCTGCTGAGGGGTCTCTCCTTGGGTTGCAGTTAGCTGTATTCTTGTATAGGAAGGGGGAGAGGAGAGGGAGAAGGAGATGGAAACAGAAGGAGAAATTTGTTCTCTTTCTCTTCTTTTAAAAAAATATTATTTCCGGGCGTGGTAGCACACGCCTTTAATCCCAGCACTTGGGAGGCAGAGGTAGGAGGATTGCCGTGAGTTCAAGGCCACCCTGAGACTACATAGTGAATTCTAGGTCAGCCTGGACTAGAGCGAGACCCTACCTCGAAAAAAAAACAAAAACCAAAAAACATTTATTTATTTGCAAGGAAAGAGGGGGGAAGGGAGAGAATGGGAACATTAGGGCCTCTAGTCACTGCAAATGAGCTCCAGGTGCACACACCACTTTGTGCATCTGGCTTTACCTGGATACTGGGGAATTGCACCCAGATCATTAGGCTTTGCAGGCAAGCACCTTAACAGATGAGCCATCTCTTCAGCACCCTCTTCCTCTTCTTGTAAGGGCACAATTATCATGATCTCATCTGACCCTAACTACTTCCCAAAGGCCCCACCTCTGAATATTATTACATGAACTTTATAATGTCAAGATGTGAATTGTGGGGGAGACGGGAACACAATCCAATCGTCAGACCATATACGACCTGCATTGGCCTTTTGTCCCTGTCGCTCCTCTGTCTTTCTTGGTTTCTTGCTGTCCCTTGGATCTCTTTATCACAAAACCATGGAGCCCCTTGATTCAGATGCTTTTCTCATTGCATAATTTGTGTTCTCCCCCAGGAACTCACCCGATGAATGCGGTGTGGCCAAAAGCGGGAAGATGGTGGGCAGCCCCGATACCATGGGGATGAGCTACGGCAGCTACATGGAGGAGAAGCACATGCCGCCCCCCAACATGACCACGAACGAGCGCAGGGTGATCGTCCCAGCAGGTGGGAGATGTTTTCACAAGCAGTCTTGGGAAGTAGGTGTCCTCATGGTCCCCTGCTCAGGAAGATGAGAATCAGAGATGCTGGCCAGCTCCTGAGAGCTTAGCCAAGTCAGGATGACCGGCCACATTAGATAAAAGGCCACATTAGAATTCCATGCCACGGCTCATTTCTGCCATCTGATCACAGACTCGCTGTGATCTCAGCCTGAAACCCTTGGTTCTAAGTCATTCCATAGCCCTGTTCTCCACAGAGCTTGGTGCTCCCTTCAGAAGGAGGCCTGTCCCCTCCATTCCTGTGTGGAATTGCTCCCTGTTGCACACTGTGACTCCCAGTCCCCATCTGTCTCATTTTCTTTACTTCATTCCTCCCTGCCTGGAATCCTATCCCATACGACGCAGAGGATTCTTTGTTATCTCCCTCACTGGAATGGAAGCCCAGTTTCCAGGGCCAAGGGAAATCAGGGCCTGGCATGTATACAGTACTCACGGAGCACATGGAATAAAGGATGCCTAGGTGCTGGGCACCCTGCTCTGTGTCAGAGGTCAAAGGGTGGCATGGGCGAAGCTTGCACAAGCTTCACTGTCCTTTGCTTCAGGGACCAGCTCAACTCATCACTGTGAAGCAAAGGGACCACATCTCCATGGTGTGATGCCTTCCCTCACCCTAGATAAGGTAGACCCTTTGGGGACTGCCACCTTCCAAACAGGAGATTTCAGAGTATAGAGACCATGGCAGACATGGAACCTGGGTTCATTGGCAGGGTTCTCAGGTGTCACTCTGGGACTTGCAGCAAAATGTGAAGCCAATTTGATGGATTCAGGCAAGGCTGAGGTCATCCATTGAGCCACACATCATGTGAGGCTTTGAAGCCTCTGGTGAGACTTTCATGGGACAGAGCGATGGTGGATTTCCTCGGATGCTTTAGGAGATGGACAGACCGTTCTGGATATTTTTTCAAGAGCAAATGACATATAGTCAGACACATTTTCTATTTTGGTCATGGTGACTGAGCCTTGCTTGCCACTGTGCCTTAGTGGGGATAGTTCCCACTACATGGATACACAGTGGTTCCAGGCACCCATTTTGGGTGAATGGTTTGGACATTAGAGCTTGGGAACAGGGGTAGAAGGGCAAAGGCATTGTGTGCCAGACCCTGCGTGGACAAGAGCAGGAGGAAGTAGAAACCCAAGGAAGTCCACCTTCCTCCTGAAAAACACATCGTTTCTTCACCTGATGAAAAACAAAGTTGTTGTCAGGTAAGATAAGAGGACCACCCTGCGTGAGCCAAGGCCCTTGTTCTGCCTAGAGTTACAGCTGGAGGAGACACCATCTTGCATCTTTGAGATGCAACCCAGGTGCTCCGATGTCATCAGTGTCCTTTTCAAAAGTTTAGGAAAGAGGGGACAGAGCTCTGAGGACGAAGCAGAGAATAAATTCAGTTAAGCATGAGCGTGAGCGCTGCTTGTGTGAGGTGGGTGCCGGCTCAGTGCTGGCTGGACAGAGGACAGCGGGCCACAGGTGTGCGTGTGCTGGCCTTGGGTACAAGACTGCTTCTTCCTCCTGAGGAAAGTGTCCTTTCAGCTGTCCCCTCCCGGTTGCTTCATGCCCACGTCGGCAGTTATTCAGTTAACTGTGTTGGTAAGCCTGATACTTGTGGCTGATTTTGCAAGTTGTGAGATTTTTTTCAGTTATTGGTCAAGCTCCAGGTATGTGTGTTCACACTCATGGATGAACACACACACACACACACACACACACACTGGCTTCCTTGCACAATCTGGAAAGTCATCTCAGACTGCCGTGTGGTGGCAGGACCTCCAGATGGTCATCAGCTCTAACACACAGATAGAAATCTCCAGAACTGACCAGCTTACAGAGCTCCTGCTTTGCCTGGAACCTATGAAGGCAAGTTCTAGTGAGAGTCAATGAGGAAAGACCCGCTAAGTTAAACCTTAATTATTCTGAAGCATGTGCTGTGTCCATGCCACAGATACCAAAGCAGCCTGGGCAGTCAGGCGACACTGTATGTAGATGGGGAGGACAATACAGAGGACTTAGGGCACTTTCTGGGTTCAGTTGGGTCCTTGGACTTGGGACTTAGTTTTGAAAAGTGATTCCCCAACTTTGGTTTAGAGACTATCTTGGGTTGACTCCGGAGCTAGCAGTAAGCCTGTATTACTCTTGATGAACACAGGTGTATAAGCACACATGTGTATGGATGTATCATTGTTTGATATGGTTACACTGCCTCTTCTTTCAGGGTGCATTTCAGAAACTTCACATAGGGTGGGAGAGATGTCTCAGAGGTTAAGCCTAAAGGCCTGGGTTCAATTCTCCAGTACCTGTGTAAAGCCAGATGCATGCATCTGTACATGCATCTGGAGTTTGTTTGCAGTGGCTGGAGGTCCTGGCACACCTCTCCCTCCCTCTCTCTCTCTCTCTCTCTGTCTCTCTCTCTCTCTCTCTCTCTCTGTCTCTCTCTCTCCTTGTGAATAAATGAATAAAAATATTTTTAAATAATAAAAAAGAAACTTCACATAAATATACACAAGGAGAGAGGTAGTCTCATCAGGGTAAATAAATAAGGTTAGAGCAACAATTTAACAGGAGGGAGGGAGACTGGCCTTCCATGCAAACATGCATGCACATGTATTCTTTGGCTTGTCATAGGATTGCATACCAACAAGGATATTGTACAGTGAAAATCCTCTAAATGGGAAATGAATGAGCGCCTCAACTTAGCCTCTCCTTTACTGAACCTGCTCAGAACACTTGCATTAGCCTACAGATGGACATACTCATTCAGCAGAAAGCCACCTTGTATATTTATTGGAGCTGAACTGCCAGAGGAAAACAACAATTGTTCTGTCACTAGCCTGGGGAAAGCTCCGCGCCTCAGTGCTATGCTGTGTTCCACTGAGTTCTGCTGTGACACAGGGCACCAAGTCCAATACTAGCACGGTGTTGTGTCTATCAAGAGCCGAAGCAGCTTGGTGTGACTTGGGAGTCTGCCTTCAGGAGCTCCTAGCTCGCCACATTTGTGGACAAGATCAGGGTCTAGAAACACTGGCATCCCACCGTACAGTGACAAGAATGGGCTTCACGATAACTCACTGATGTCTGTCCTCAAGGGTGGTGTCTGCATGTGCTGGTTGTGCCTTTGTGCCCACTGGAAGCTCGGGGGAGCTGCTGCTGCTTCTTACTGTCCACAGTGCTAAGGACGGGCCATAAAGACAAAGACAGGGTCACAGAATCCATCCACTTTTCTGAAGAGTTGTGAAAGGCTGACCAAATGCACTGGGGGCTTTGGATCAGCAGCATAGAGCAGTTTGGAAGGTTTTTCTTTTTCTCTGCTCAGTTCATACACCCTATCCTATGGGCAGATCCAGTATGCCCACTGAGGAAGGACCCCAGTGGGTAGGGGACAGAGAAGAGGGAAATGGGGACACATTCACAAGATTTGCTCATGCAGTGTATAAACTTATTCATAACAAAGTTATTTTTAAAAAAATAGGTGATTTTTTAAATTGAGCTTTTCAAATCTCTTTATTTTCTTCATTTCGTCTTTGAAACCATCAGCTCTGAGCACAAGCCTTTTGATAGTGTCTTAGAGACAGAGTGACCACACCCAATCCCTCCCTTCTTCATCTCTTCGTGGACCTTTCCTGTGTTCCTGTCACCATGGTTAAAATCTCCTAGATGTACAGTCCCCTCTTCTTGGTCTATAAATACTTACGGCTTAAAGGTTTTGAAGTTTATCTTACTGAACTTTTCCATGCTGGGTGGCTTCTGCTCAGCCCATGAAGTATTCATTGAGAACTCATTCTTCCTATGTTGGACTCTTAAGCAAGGACCTAAAGCCTGCAGAGGTAGATAAGACCCAGGCACAGGGTGGAGGCAGATATGGCCGCAAAGATGAGTAAGAGCTCCAATAAATGGCTCAGATACATGTTCTGGAACGTGTGAGGGAAGGAAATCAATATAAACAAAACGGGTCATGAAAGCTCCATTTGCAGCAGAGTCTCTGCCGTTTTCTTCAGCAGTGTCCTGTCTCGGGCCATCTTCCTGTACCCATATCCTGCATCTGCACAGCCTGGAGTTGCTGTCTCTTCCAATCCTCCTGTTGTAATACCCTTTCTTCAGTCTGCTATCCATCTTTGAAATGTACCCTGTCTACAAAACCGTGCTTAGTTCTCTTCACAAATTAATTGCTTCTTCTATGACATCTTGCCAATTATTTTTTAAAATATTTGTAAGTAGAGATAGAAGGGACAGACAGAGAGAATGGGCACACCAGGGCCCCCAGACACTGCAAACGAATTCCAGAAGCATGCACCACCTTGTACATCTGGCTTTACATGAGAACAGGAGAATTGAACTTGGGTTGTTAGGCTCTGTAGGCAGGTGTCTTAACCACTGAGCCATCTCTCCAACCCATTACCTTATCACATTCAAACTGTTTCAAATATATTTTCTAAGGCTTATATATATATATTTATTTATTTAAATAGAAGTATACCATTTAATTCCAAAAAGGATTTGAGGTGCATTCTGAACTAACGTGCAGAAGAATGAAGCTGTCATGGTGACAGGTGTGTCCGAGAAGCTGTGATGGAGCTTCTCATGTGGCTTCAGGCTTCCTGGCCTTCAGACAACAAGATCAATCGAGGAAATGATTTCAGAGGAAAGACAGTGCTCAGCTCAGCACAGCATCCTAAGAGCAGGACCCTTGGCTTTCTGTGTGGGCAGCGCTGAGCCCACACACCTGACTGTCTTCTCTTCCTGCCACAGTTGTGACACTGCATTTCAGCAGCCCGTGTCTTGTGACACAGAGAGAGAGCTAGGCAAGTTAGAGGACAGCAAAGCCAGGACCTGACAGACAGCTGGTGGTCGCGCTGTGGCTTCATGTGAAGACAAGCTACTGAGTTCTCAGGATGAAGGAGGACTGTATGGCTGTCACACTCTCTGAATGTGATGTTCTTTTGCAACAACCAAATGACAAGTAACAAAATACACCTTCTCTCAAGCTCCAATCCCTGACAAGTTATATTTTTAATGCTACTAGCATTAGCTATTGATAAGCCTGTCTCTCCTACCATGTTGCAAGCTATGTGAGGAGATGGTAGTATCCTTTACATTCTTTTTTTGTAAGAAGAGAGAGAGAGAGAGAGAGAGAGAGAGAGAGAGAGAGAGAGAGAGAGAGAGAGGGTGAGAATGCTTATGGGTGCTCCATGGTCTCTAGCCACTGCAACAAACTCCAGTTGTATGTGCCCCTTTGTGCATCTGGCTCATGTGGGCAATGAGGAATTGAACCTGGGTTCTTAGGCCCTGGAGACAAGCACCTTAACCACTTAGCCATCTCTCCAGCCCTCTTTTACATTCTTGATCAGCTGCCAGAGTGGCAAGCCCATGGTTTGTGGACAGGGACAGTAAAGACACTTTCAGAACTGATGGTAGCCCAGCATTCCTGAGCAGGCTTCAGTGATCATGGGTGCCAGGATTCGTAGTTCAGTGTCTTCCTTTGCACGGGAGACTTGAAGATGCAGAGAGGTGAAATGACTCTCCCAGAGTCACTGCACAGCCTGTGCCCAGGCCTGCAAAGAAGCTGTGGTAAAACCCACAATTAGAAGCTGTGATAAATCCCACGATTAATTCTCCACGATGCCCTGTTTCTGTCAGCCTCTGTTTAAATTCCTGCTATGCCAAGTCTTCCAAATACCACCAAGCCAATGAAAACTGCAGCCCATTATATTTTAAAGTTGGTAGCTGAATAGTCATTGAGGGAATCCTAACGAGACTGAATTGTACAAATGAAGTAATGACTGCTTAGAGCCACTGGGCTCGTACAAATGTCAGGCACTAAGGCACACACTTTGTAGAAAATATAGATCCCACAACTGTCCTGAAATAGAGGGACTCTTTCTTGCTTTCCTTCTACTGGTAAAGAAAGGAAAGCCGGGTGATGTCCAGAGAGTTGCTCAAGAGGCCCCAGGCAGTGTCGTGAAGAGCCGGTAGTGATCTGGCTCCATGTGATACCGGTATAAGCTCTTCATCCTATACGAAAGCACTGAAATCAGCAAGGGACATCCACAGGAAACACCATGATGGAACACGTTTATTTAATTATTGTGAAGACTTCAGTAAAGAAACTAATCTCTTTGTCAACTTGATTAGCTCTAAAATAATCTAGGAGACAAATGTCTGGGATGTCTGGGAGGGAGTTTTTAGATCAGGTTAATTGAGGTGAGAGAACCCACCTTGACTATTGGTGAGACCATCCATGGGCTGACTGAATTTTGGGGAGCTGAGTGTCAGCATTCGCCATTCTCCGCTTCCTCATAGCACACTGAATGTAGACCAGAAATTCCTGCTCCTGCCACCGTGCCTTCCTTACCTTGGTAGACAGGGTCTGGAACCGCAAGCTAACTAACCCTTCCTTCCTTCCATTGCTCCTTGTCAGGCATTTGTGCACAGCATCAAGAAGAGTCACCAGTAAGAGGGAAGAGAACCTTCAAGTCTGTTACTTGTAATTGACCTGGTAACTTCCACAATGGCAATGACATTGTCCACTTTTCTTTAAAATCAAAGGGAAGAGGGGATTTAGATATAGGTGAGGTTTATGTGGAGTGTCTGGTAGAGATACATTGAAGGAGGGGCTGAAGATATACCTAGTGGTGGATAACCGGCCTAGCTCACATGCACATGACACGATGAAGGAAAACGGACGTTTGCTGGCTGGTCCATTCTGTGTTTCAGATGCTACTGGGAGGCAGTCAGTGGTTCTGGAGGTAACGTGGAGCATTGTTCATCAGTTCTACATTCTGATGAGTACTAGCTGTGGGATTGTGGAAGTTACCTATCTTTGCTGTTCCTTTTTTTCTTATTTTAATTACCAGAATAAGGATGGTAATACAGGTTTAGTAGCCCATAGTGAGAGCGCTTAGGACCAGCAGGTGCCTTGGATCTTTTATGTTTTGAGTTTTTTAAGTATTTGTACCTGCATAATAAAGCCTTGGGGGGTGGAATCCAGATGCAAAATTCTCTCATGTTTCATAGAAACCGTCTAGACAGCCTAAGAGTCATTTCTTGTTTTCCTTTTCTTTTTTATTTATTTGAGGGCTGAAGAGATGTCTTAACGGTTAAGGCACTTGTCTGTAGAACCTGACAACCTGAGTTCAATTCTCCAGTGCCCACGTAAAGCCAGATACACAAATTGGCGCATGCACCTGTAGTCTGTAGGCAGTGGCTGGAGGTCCTGGTATGCCCATTCTCTCTGTCTGTTTCTCTTCTCTTATCTCTCTCTCTGCTTGCAAATAAATAAAAAAGTAAAAAGATTTTAATTTTAAAAAGATTATAAAGATTTAAAAATATTTTATTTAGGAGAGAGAGAGAGAGAGAGATTGAGAGAGAGACTCTTGCTCCTGTAAGCGTGTCTGGCTTTCCATGAATACCGGGGTATCAAACACAGACTGACAAGCTTTACAAGTAAGCACCTTTAGCCCCTGAGCCATCTCCCTAAACGCCATTTTTCTTTTTTTATTGTTAATTTTCATACGCGAAGATGTAGTCTGATCATAATCCTCTCCCGATACCTCACCTTGCCCCCATCTTGCAGCAGCACACGCCTTTTATGACTGCAGCTCCTCACATGAGATCAGGTGTAAAATTTTGCAAAATGTTTTAGATTTTAAATTATCAGCTTGATAATAATCTATAAATTCAGATTATCAGCTTGCTCAATTTATAGCGACTACTCATACAGTGCTGTATGGATGAACTGTGACAGTTTGTGTAAAGTTTAATGTTTAAATATTGTCTGGGATGTGATATTTCAAAAAATTATAGCTCTTCCATATATGTTTGGATTTAGCATGTGAGGGAGAGCTCTAGGCTCAATAGATAGACTGGCAGACAGAGGATTCTGTTATGAGTTGAACTGACCCTCCTCATGAAAGATAGAGGGAAACCTATCCTCAGAATATGACCTCATTTTGGAATGGGGTCTTTGCAGATGTAGTGAAGTTAGTGTAATGCATTCATTTACTAGGGCGGACTAGCAAAATCCTAAAAGGAGCCAGAGGGATATTGACAGGACAAATACAGGGAGGACTTGTGGCTACGGAGGAGAGAGGAACCATACAGCTACATGCCCGGGAATCCCTAGGGCTGTGGAACCAGATCCGGGACAAGGTGATGCAGGTTCTATCAAGTCTCAGAGATAACAAGGGGTGTTGACATCTTCAGACCTATGAGAGAATGAACCTCTGCCAGTTTAATGCCACTTTGTTACAGCATCCGTAGAGAACTAATACAGTGTGCATGTTGCACTAGAGTAAGATGTCTATGGAACAAAGAAAGTTAGACCAAACTCTGGAGACATCACCACTTAAACAGGGGAGAAAGAAAGACTGCCCAGACAGGGAGAAGCTGTTAACAAACTTATTTTAGTCTAAACACAATGACTATCATAAGCAGTGCTGTCATGCAGTCAATGACTAAGGGGAGGAGACAGGTTTTCCCATAGAAAAGCAGAAGTCTGGATGACGCCAACACTCAGGTATTCAGCCCGAGAAGAATTAAGAATGGCTCTGTATACAAAAACAAGCAACATAGCATTCAATGACTGAAGAATTACAGAGAGAGTATGAATAGGTTTTTAAAAATATTAAGGGCATAAAAGAAGGAAGCAAAAAAGACGGGAACAAAACACAAAAAGAAAAATGTAGTTTTGAAGTAGAAACAACTGAACTCTTAGATACAAAAAAATATCAGTACGTCGATCTATATTCCTCACTAGATGGGTTAGATGGTGATATAAAAAAAACTGAAGAGGGAATTAAAGAAAATAGACAGAAGGGTGCTATTCACGGTACAAAATAAGACAGAGAGGCCGGGAGTATGAAAGACCGTCAAGTTAGGAAGGGCTGGGTGATCACATCGTGTGAAGATCTAATAGAAGTGACAGAGAAGGGAAAGGAGGTAAAGACGGTGGAAAAGACAAAGTGCTTGAGGAGATGGCTGCTCAGACCTTTCCATAACAGGTGGAGAAGCTTTTCCTGGATACAGGAAGAGTCCGTCTGAGCAGGATAAACGTCATTAGTCCACTCTAACTAGATGGTGGTGACTCTGCAGAACACCGAAAACAAAGACCTTTAATAGTAACCAAGGGGGGCGGAGCAAAAACCAAACCTCCCTGGGAGGAGTGACAGGATTGATCAGAAACCTCAGCAGGGCTGAAGAGATGGCTTAGCAGTTAAGGCATTTGTCTGCAATGCAGAAGGACCTGAGTTCCATTCCCCAGTGCCCATATAAAGCCAGATGCACAAGAGGGTGTATGTGTCTGGAGTTCATTTGCAGTGGATGGAGGCCCTGGTGTGCTTGCTCTCTCTCTCTCTCTCTCTCTCTCTCTCTCTCTCTCTCTCTCTCAAATAAATAAAATATTTTTTAAAAAAGAAACCTTCTCAGCAGTGAAACAGAACGTGGGGCTAGGGGAGAAGAAAGTCACCAGCAGTCAGGGAGAGACTGACATTGACCTCTGTCCACCAGACCCTGAACTCTGTTACTACCACCTGCCTGTTTGGTAAGCACGTAAACCAGCGGGTCCTTCAGAATGTCACTTCTAAATGAATAAGAGAGACTCATAGGACGGCAAAGGAAACTAAATAAAATAAAATAAAATTTGCGATTCTTTTAAAGATTAACAAGCAAGAAAGAATTAGAATAGCAAATAGCCAAATCAGTAGGAAAAAAGAGGAAAAAATGAATAAATAAACAAAGAAACAAAACCCAGATCAATTCCATTAGATTTTGGGAAAGGAAGCATGAAGAAACGCTGGGAAAACAAGGTCAAGGGAAAGGAGAAAACCACCAGATGGTCCAGTGGATCAGGAACACTGAGTGTGGACAGAGGGAACCCACCATTAGGGAGAGAGTGGTGAAGCAGGGGACCCAATGAACTATGTAGCGTTTATCAGCAAACAGCTGGAATGAGGCATGTCAACTAAAATATCATCTTTAAAAAGCTGAAATTTTTTAAATAAAAAAGATGGCAAAGTGAGATTTTAGGCAGAAAGCCTTGCTGGAGACGATAGAAGGTCATTTCGTAATGAAAAAAATGTATGATGATAAACCTTTATACTCAACAACACAGCCTGGAAATAAATACGTAAAGAAAGGCAAAGAGAAACCAGCAAATCCCTCTTAGAAAATGTGATTTACCTTCCTCCATAATTCATAATTATCAATTTTGATCCAGTGGTTATTTTTAGAATTCTGCCTGACGGAGAACATTCTTTTTTTTTTCCCAACAAATTGTGCCACCAAAAAAGGTAACAAATCAGAATTGATAAAGTCAATGATATATATATATATAAACTCCCTCATTAGTCAACGGGTAATAAAATTACAAGCATACCAAGGACAGAGATAAGAACAGCACCTGTCCACTGGAACTTGAAAGATTGCCACCCAGCCTTGGGGAAGGCCTTTCCTTAGGGCCAGATGCCAGTCTGCAGAATCGGGCATTGCTGAGATTCCAGCCAGCTCTCTCTTCTGGGCCTGTTCTGTCAACAGAGCTCTGTCCCCATCCGGAGGCCATGGCTCAATCTTATTTTTGCAGGCTTACAGAGTCTTGGATACAGATTGACCACTTGGCCAGGGGCCTGGTTTCATAAACAAAGACCTCACTAGACCTGCGATATGGCAAGAGGGGAACATTTTAATTTGATTTTATGTTTGATGGTTTTTTTCATAACCAAGAATGACTTTTCAGTTAGGAAGGCACTATTTCACGTTGATATTATTATTTTTTAAATGACGTTCAAGACTTCCATTATCACCAAGTTATCTCTTGATTCATCTTGCTCTGCTTCTCTCCAGAGGGGCTTTCGAAATAGGATGTCTGCTGGTGAGGCATTGGGATGCCTGATTTCAGTGTCTACTTAATTTTTTTCCCTGGAAGCTGAGAAATCCAACTGGGTTAGAATCTTTTATAATGGAAATATGAAAAGTACGTCAACTCTCCTCCAGTTCCCTTACTGTAAATATTAAAAAGTGCAACTCTAAGAGATGCTCAATAGTGAAGGTGTTTGCTTGCAAAGCCTAACGACCTGGGTTTGATTCCCCAATACCCACATAAAGCCAGACCCCAAAGCAGTACCCAAGTCTAGAGTTCATTTGCAATGGCCATTGTGGGCCCATATTCTCTCTCTCTCTCTCTCTCTCTCTCTCTCTCTCTCTCTCTCTCTCTCTCTTTCTCTCTCTGTCTGGTTGCAAATGAATAAGATATTTTTAGAAATGCATCTCCAGATTTCTGTTCAATGGTGTCCTTTTATTTTGTAAGTTATAGTTGGCTGAGAATATCTAAACCTTGTGGATATTAACCATGTAATACAAACTTCAATAAGAGGCTTCAGAGAGAACTGGCCTCTCCCTTCCCCCGGCACAAGGCTTTCACTGTTCATTGCCCATAGCATAATGAGAGATGCGTCCAAAACCACTGGAGGAGGAGGCTCAACACGGCCTCTCTCCATCGTTCGTGATTCTCTTGAGTAAAGTGATAAATGAGCCTTCCCCGTTTAAAGGAAGAGGCTTCCCTGGCAATTAAGCCCTTTCGGCGGAGTTTGCGGTGCATCGATGCCTTCTTTGTCTGCGGCTTGTTACCTTTGGCAGAGCGTTCTCACATACATCATCTGTTGACTGTCCAGTTCTCCTCTAACATTTCACTTAATCAGCCACAGAGAAATGATTCCAGAGAGGTTAACACTCATGCGCTGGAAAGGTCGGAATCCACATCTCCCAATGGGCACAGTCGGACACCCAACAAAGCCTTCTAGTTTTGTGACCAAGTCACCTATGTTTGGTGTAATTTATGACATTCTTTCAATCCCTCAGAAATTTCTAATGACTCTGAAATTCCTTCATAATAAAGCTCAACCTTCTTAGCAAGGTGCGCCCACCCCAATTACCATCTTCATCTTCGTCCTCTGTCCCTGCTCCCATGGGACACTGCACTGCAGCCTCACCCACCCCCTCCCCTCAGTGTGCAGGTATTTCATGCCCCAGGGAGGATGAAGCTTTTTTCAGGCTGTTCTTTGAAGGTCTGAGCTCCTCTCTTTCTGTCAAAGCCATGCTGCCGTTCAGACTCAAGACAAACCTTCCTAAAAACACTCTTTCTTTTTCCCCTGGTTGGGACTGTGTTGGCTTCTCTGTGCCTCCATCTCCGTCTGTGTAACACTCTGAATTCTGCATTGTGGGTTGGTTGTGGCCGGGGTCATCTCACTTGATGGACTCTAGCCATCTCTGCTGCCTTGGCCACTTCTGACCCTGTTTGTTGTATGTCCTTGAGATCAGTCATTTTGGTTCCTACCTCAGTTCAGTCAGTCCTCAAGCCCTGAAGTGTGTCACATTGTTTAATAGGGAAGGACAGAGCCCCAGTTATAAGGTCTGGTGACAGGTTCTGAGCCACACCGCTACCTGGAGATGCAGATACCCTGCCCAGGGTGGAAAGGCTGGGCCTCATTCTATTGCCCTTCCTCCTTCACATGCTTGCTTGGGGGTGTGGGAAGGACATGAGGCCTGTTCAGTCTTGTGAGCCCCTCTTTGAGGGTGTGGTGGGTGGGACAGAGCAAGAAAGGGGCAGAGACCCCAAGGATCTCTATGGTGTCAGTGTGTGGCCCAGGGTTGAGGTGTTTGGGCTGGGCTGTGTCACTGAAGCAGAGGGTAGGTCTTCAGTCTTGTCACCCTGTCATGCCCAGAAATTAACTCAAGTCCTTACACCATGAGAGCATCCAGGGCAGATGCCCAGAGAGGAGATGAGTTTGAGGGAGGGCATGAGAAGGCACTTGGTCTCCAAGCAGCCAGGGCCTTGCGGTCATAGGCATGAGTGGCAGGTGTTGGGATAGGAGATGGCTGGTGGCCATTAAATGTGGGAGGAAGCATAAATGACCATAAGATGGTAGATGGTTGGAAGTAATACCCAAGAAGGCAGTGGGGCCCAGGGAACTAACGCCACATGCTTTATGCTGAGGAGGGTGGGCTGGTCCCTTGAAAATTCCTCTGTTGCAATCCCATAGTGTAAGTTAGGAAGAGTGGCACTCGTGGGCAGGGCAGAAAGGGACACCCTCATTTCCTCTACTGATGTCCCTTTTTAGTAGGGATCAAAAGGATTCTGAGGTGACCTATGCTCATCTGACTTTTCTGTTTTTCAAATAAAGCAGCTTCTATCAGTAAAATATAAAAGAAATTGGTACTAAATTTTCATCTCCTTGAGAGAAATATCATAAAAGACTTTCCATGTATACTCAGTCCTCTCTGTCCACAAGTTTCACATCCATGGGTTCACGTCTTTTTCAAAGTTGTATCAGGGGGTTGGAAAGGTTGCTCAGTGGATAATATGCTTGCCACTTACACCTGAGTACCTGAGCTTGGATCCTCAGTTCCCCACATAAACGCTAGAAGCCATGGCAGGCTTCTGTAATCCCAGCATGCTGAGGGCTACATGGGAGGTGAGTTTGTCAGAAGTCTGCAAACCAGCTAGCCAGATGGATGCAACAATAAACAATGAGAACTTGAATGAGAAACTCTGCCTCAAAATGAGATGAACGGTCAGGACCATTGCCGGAAAATTGTCCCCTGACTTCCACATGCATGATAAGTGAATGTCCCCACACATATATACACATACACCAAAACTAAAATAATTACATCAATATGGAATGTCCACAGACTCCTTTCTAAGCTATATAATATAATGAGTGTTTATCTAACATTTACATTTGATTGGGTATTTTAAGTCATCTAGAGACAATTTAAGTATGTGCAGGGATGTTATATGCAAAACCAGGGGGCTTGAGCATCCTGGAACCAGTTCCCTGAGGATACTTAAGGACCACATAGAATACTGTGTAAGATCTTATCTCGATTTTTACAATTGACAATCCATCTCAAATAATTTTAACCTATGTGTTTATCATAGAAAAACAGGAGAAAATACAATTTAGTGAAAAAGAAAGCCTAAACCTTTCTATCATCTTTCCCGAAAAAATAGTTGGAATTTTGCTGCACACTTCCCCAAATTTCTTCCATGCAGATATACCTTCCAAAAACAATCCTATCACAATACTGTTTATCACTCTAAGACTAATCTACTTTGAACATTGTTTTCAAATCAGTTGTTACAGTTTAGCAAAGTTCCCTTTAGTTTAAGAATACCAAGGACATTGCTACATATGACAAAACTAATCCTCTTTTTCTCGGAGACTCAGGGAATTTCCAGCCTTTTGCTACTATAAACAACACTATAGTTAACATCCTTGAAGAAAAGTCACTATGTGCATCCTTTTTTATTTCCTTATAATACATTTTTAAACATGGAAATTTTATACTAGGGATTATATGATTTGTTTGGAGACAGAGTCTTCCTATGTTGTCCAAGTTGGGCTCAAATAATCTTCCCACCTCAGTCTCCCGAGTACCTCAGACCACAAAGGGCACACACTACTATACCCAGCTAACTGTACATCTTTACAGACATTACAGATGCATGGTGAAACTGTCCATCAGAAAGCCTGGAATGGTTTGCACTCATGAGAATGGCCTTTCACCCAGCAGAGGTCACACGTGTAGAGTTCAGGACAGCATTGGTTGAGGATTTGATCTCTGTGTTCTTGTACATGATCCTGTTAAAGGACTGAGCAATGATGCTCTGCTTCATGAGGGAAGTCAGTGGAAGGGCCCACCAAAAGGCAGACAGTAGGAAGAGACAGCCTCACTTCACCATTTCACATGGAGCCAATAACTTTCAGGCAAGATGCAATCTGTAATTTTGAGAATATCAGGCTCCTCCCTAAGAGAAAATCTGTTCCTAGAACAAACCAATTTCTAGGAAGCAGTTATACCAATGGACTTTCTACCTTAAAAGCAAAATGTAATAAAGTGAAGGGTTTGGCTAGTCCCTAGTGAGGAGACTTACAGGGAAGAACTTGCTGGGGGTACAAGGCGGGGAGTTCTGAGTGCGATGGAGCTGTTCAGTGCACAGAAACAAAGATGCAGAGACGTAGAATAAAAGGTGTCCTAGACCTTGCTGGCTAGGTTTTGTCTAAGGAGGAACCTCCTACACCCCACAAAGGTAAGAAAACCAGCCTTCTAGAAACAGGTTAGGGCCCTGAACATATATGTTGTCCCCAGAGTTACATCCTGACCTGCAGGCTAAGAGTCCTCTGAGCTTCAACAAGCTGGACACCATCCCGTGTTCCACAGATGAGTGGTGTGTTCCCAAGTATTTGCATCAGGGCAAAGAGGCACACTGTTCTGTCTGTCACACTACTGTGTGAGTGGTGTGGAGGTCCTCTGCCCCAAAGCCAGCTAGAGTTCAGACACTGGCCATTGATCCAGAGTGTGAGTGGTACCCCGTGGGATGCAAGCCCACACTCACGGATCAAGTGTCCTATGACCCAGAGATGCCAGATCCAGGTACTCACCCGGGCAGCACTTCCCAGGCTCACTGTGAGAATTTTGTGATGTGGTACACATAGTGCACTCATAGGCTTGTGCAGAGCCTAGGATCAGTCCTCCTCCCTCCCTCCCCACTCCTGTGCCTGTTTATCTGCGTGTGTGTGTGTGTGTGTGTGTGTGTGTGTGTGTGTGTGTGCATGTTTGCATTTGGAATCCCAGCACTGGGAAGAGCCCAGAGACTGATGTAAGGTGTCTTCCTCAATCACTGTCTACCTTATTTTTTGAGATAGGATCCCTAACTAAACTTGAACGCTCACCAATTTGGCCAGACTGGCCAACCAACGAGGCTCACGGATCCTCCTGTCTCTACCTCCCGACACTAAGTTTACAGGCACATGCCACCATGCCCAGCTATTATGTGGGTGCTCAGGATCTGAACTCAGGTCCTGTGTTTCACGGCAGGCACTCTACTCCTTGAGCCATCTCGCCAGCCCCATTCTGCCTTGTTCATAAGCTCACCACTGATCTTATTGAGGCTGGTTCATAGCCCTAATAGCAAGAAGCTGGGCAGGGGAGCTTTGAACCCATGGGGTGCCCTGGGCAAGACCAGGCATTTCCCCTGATGGTTTCAAGACTGTGGACTCACTGAACTCCATGTGTGCAGGGAAAGGAGCCTGAGACCCTCCTTACGGTGGACTGTATCTGAGCCCTGCCACTGAGGCAGTGGAGAAGGTGTTTGTGGGACTGGGGCTGAGGCTGCCCTCCATTCAGGAATTGACCCAGTACTTTGTCCCCTTTCAGATCCTACGCTCTGGAGCACAGATCATGTCCGGCAGTGGCTGGAGTGGGCGGTGAAAGAGTACGGCCTTCCAGACGTGGACGTCTTATTGTTCCAGAATATCGATGGCAAGGAGCTGTGCAAGATGACCAAAGATGACTTCCAGAGGCTCACTCCGAGCTACAACGCAGACATCCTTCTCTCACACCTCCACTACCTCAGAGAGAGTAAGCCTAAACCACCTACCTTCTCAGTAGCCGAGGTTCTTGCCATAGTTGCCGAGGGTTCAGACCAGGTGGTGCACAGCGTCCTCCTGCCCTGGCCCCGAGGAGATCACAGGTGGACCTCACCTGGAGACGAGTTATCTGCCAGTGCTCTTATGAGAAGCTAGAAAGTCACCTTATTAGTCAGCAGCCCCTTCCTGGGTGCCTGTGTCCAGTAAGATAAAAATATCATAGGAAAGGGTGGCCACACACTCACAAGTCTCCATAGTATCCCAGACTGAAAGACACAAAGCTCCTTCCTGATGGAAATTTGGGGAGTTATCTTCTGTATAGCTCGATCAATTCCTCCCCTGATCCAAACTTAGGCAAAGGGGAAGGTTTTTCACTGCCTGCCATGAAAGTTGGCCTAACCTGACCCGGTAGGGATAGCATCTTGGTGACTAGAGGCATGGACCAGAATGGCTCCTGCATGCTCCAGTGTTGATATTGAGCATGCTCAGATGGGAACGGAAGTGCAGCATGGGGGTTGGGGGAAAGTGAATGCCCCTGGGCTGCTTTGCCTGGCTTCCCAACCAATCCTCCGCTGGGTGAAGACACCCCCCCCCATAGGATTTAACACGCTAACCAGTGGTATAGAGATGTGGGCATCTCTATGTGCCAATAATGTTAGGGTGGGATGGGTGTTTTCCTTCCTTTCTCTTCCCCCCTTTTTTAAAGAAAGGTGATTCTCTCTTCATTTTGATGTCGCTTCTTGTTTTGTTTTGTAGCTCCTCTTCCACATTTGACTTCCGATGATGTTGATAAGGCCTTACAAAACTCTCCGCGGTTAATGCATGCTAGAAACACAGGTAATGCTGCCTCCCTCCCCCCCCTCCCAGGACAGGTGCATGCTTTAAGGTAACACTCAGGACAGGTTGGAGTTTGAAGGCAGAACACTGAGGTGAAAGCAGGTGAATCTCTTTAGTATCTGAACACTTGTCATTTTCCCGCCATCCCCTTTGACAATGAGAGGACTTCTTTTAACCCAACGTGCAGAAGTAACTGTCACTTTAACAAACCTGGATTACTACCTCACCCCGCTGCCTGTAGATTCCAGAAGAATTTTTGGGATCAATGTGTTAAGGGATCTCTTGTCCCTACATTTATTCCTAAAGGAATGTTTGTTTAGGACAAAGTGGGGTTGCATATTTCCTTTTTGACACAGTTTTAGGCTACTGGACTTGTTTTGATTTAATCTTCTGGCGCACTTATATTTGCAAAGGACAGTTGAGAGAATGTCGGATAACTTCTGCAAGCTTTTGTTTCAAGGGAAACTCTGCTACAGTGTTGGAGAATATAAAGTTAGTCCCTAATCCAGTGCCTGCCTTCCTAGAGCTAATCACTTTTCTGTTCCATGCCTGAGCTTAGCAGGATTTAACAAGATGCCTGGTCTTGACTAACCTTCCCTGCTTCCCTCCTGCTCAAGGTGGAGGTTGGCTATCTGTGGATTAATGTGTTTGAGGTTTGCATCTGTACCCACCTCCTCCTTCTGATGGCATCCTTACAGATGCTTAGACACTTGCTGCTCACCTACTGGATTAGCCTCAGGGGACCCCCTCCCCTGCCAACCCCCAAGCTAGAAAAGCTAGATATGAAAACAGCAAGTCCTGGGAAGTGTCTGTAACCCCTTGGCATCCAAGACACAGGTCACCCTCATGGAGCAATACAGCCATTTTCCAAATAGCCACCCTGAGTTTTTAAAACCTGCACTGGAGAACATCAGTATTCCATTGCTGGTTTGACTTGTCATTCTATATTTGACACATTATGCTTTCAATGTAATATAAAAATTAGTTACATTGTAGGCATACCTTTCCAGTTTTACGTCACACGTGTATCAACCTGCTAAGGGTTTGTGGCCTGAAATAGAAAATACCTTAGGCAAAGTAATTTCCCTTTCGAAACACCTTTGAGCCACACACATTTAAAAACTTAGAAATAAGCTATGCTCATTTAGAAATTCCTTAACAGTGACTGAGAATTCTACCAAAAAAAAACCCTCCAAATTCATTAATTTTATTATTGCCAAACATGGAAACAACCAGAAAGCGGATGACAAATTTCGGATGGACTGAATGTTGACAAGGAAATCATCACCTCAGCTGACGAGAGGAGCCCTGACTGAGAGAGAGAAGGGAAAACCATGTATTTGGTTTCATATTGAGGGCAACCCATACAGTCAACAGAAAAGACACTCAATTCTTTCATATTACTTTCCCAAAGCTCCCTAAAATAGTCTGTCAATTATTTACCAATTGCAAAAATCATCATCCCTATTTGCCATAGAAAAGTTTTAATCAAATGACTGGTGAGACAAAGATGGAGCTTTAACCAGATGCTGTAAAATAAAAAGAAAAAAAAATCACATTCATAACAACAGGGGAGACTGATGTCCACAGCTGGATCTGTTTCAGACCCACAACCTGTTTTTCCTGAGGTCTGCTCCGGTGCCTTCGCCAGGGTGTCCCCCGTGTTGTCCCAGGGCAAGCTAGCTGAGGTCACAGCCATGCCAAAGGACCTTCACATGTTTGTCTTTCCTTTTGTCTGCAGGGGGTGCAGCTTTTATTTTCCCCAATACTTCTGTATATCCCGAAGCTACGCAAAGAATTCCAACTAGGCCAGGTACGCCAACACCCCTGTGGGATCGCTTCATTGAGAGACATCCCTGATGTCCTGCAGGGACCCAGGACTTAAGCCCGTGACACAGAGAGCTCCTCCTGGATCTGAAATGAATCTGAATCAGCCCTCTGTTGATTCAGAAATTATATTACGCTCAACTGCTTATTACAGTCCACACACCGAGGGGGTCCCGACTCCTGCATCAGAGGCACATTAGCTCCTTAACTAGCTGCTCAGAAGACAGTCAGCAAGTGCTGAAGGATAGCAGACTGTCCACTTCTGGAGTTAAAGGAAGGATGGGTGTGCAGCTGTAATGCTCCAGGGAGGTAGCAATTCCCCAAACAGTAGTGACCTCCTCAGCTTGTCACAAACAGCCAGGTTCCCACAGCATCTGAATTAGCTTTGTTCTTCTAGATGATTTCCTTAAGGAATTCATTCACATATGTGTCATGAAAAAAAACAATTATCTAGTACCAAGCACAAAACTACAAAACTAGCCTCTGGGCAAATTAGTCCAAAAGGCTCATTGTCCATTTGGCTAGTGGGTCTGCTGGGTGCCTCGTGTGGGCCTGGCTTAGGGTGTACTATGGTGAGCTAGTGAGAAGGCTTAGCCTAAAGTTCTAGAAGACATTTCAGTAGTGTGTTCTTGAGCCATGGATTTGCCAGTGTTTAACAGGAAGTGCTCCAGTTGACAGTTGAGGTGAACCCTAGTGGCTGTAGGTGCAGAAAGGGGGGAAGCTTCAGAGACAGAGGAGAGGCCATATCCCCAAGGAGACGGCTTTCCCAGGGCATCGAGTGGGCAGAGAGGACATTTCCAAACTAGAGTGTCTTCAGCCCTTGTGCTGTCCTGGGGGCCATGACCACCCTGGAAGCCAGGTCTTCTCACACTATTCCCACAGCTGAAACATTGGAGGTTCAGAGAAGTTGGGTAATGGGGTCCCCAGGCTGCCCCCTCCCTCTCTCACATATCTGGGCCTCAGCTGAACTGACCTCAGATGCCAGGCTTGAAAGATCTTTCCAGTGAGGAAGTCAGAGGCAAGATGGGAGGTGAATGGAGGATGAGGAAGCTGCCTAGGACCATTGTCACCTCAGCCCTGTAGCTGCTGCAGTGATATCAGCCTGGGGACTTTCTTTGCTCTGACCTAAGAGCCAAAGTTTGATTCCCCGCTCCAAACAGCTTGTGGAAAGGCCTCGCTAAAGTCTTCTGTCATGAGAGAGGCCTTTGGAATGTGGACAAGACCCAATGCCAGCAGTAAACTAAAGTGACCCTGAAGAATTTTGCCAAGTGTGTTAGAAATGAAAAACTGAGATGCATCTTTGACCCTGGCTCTAGAACTTTCTGAATTTACTGCCTCCAAGTGCATCTTGAGATAATCGCAGGGAAGGGTAGGCTTATGGCTATAGTGATTGTGACAAGAGATAGTGATATTTGTGCCTAGCCTGCTGAGAATTGAAATAAGACTGGACAAGGTAGAGGACTATTTACTAGTGGCCAGATGCACTTGACCTTGAGAAGGTAGAAGCATTCCCCCATTTGGGGCCAACCATCACCAAGCAGTGGACCTCAAGTGTGTGATCCTGTGGCTGAGGAGGCCTGTGCAAGAGGGGTGTGATAGAGACAGCCCAGCTGTCTGGAGGGACCCGCTGTGACTCGCCTAGCTGCAGGAGTCAAGGGTACAGAGCATGGGTCTCACTCTGCACAGTGGGCCTCTGCTGATATAAGAAGAGGTGGCTCTTGGCTTTGAGATCAGAGGACCACACTGTTGTCCTGTGCTCCGCGTGATCTTTATGGGCGATCTTCATGTCCACCCCATTTCTCTAACACACATTCATGGACAGAGGACTCTGACTCCAAAGGAAGTAAGCCAGGCTCTGAGGTCTCAAGTTCATTTAGACCCCTGTCAGCCCTTCTCTCCACTAGCCTCGTTTCACCATGGACTCCTGAATAGAAAGGGCACACTGGTTTCCATGTTCCATGAGTTTCAATCTGATGCCATGGTCATCCTCCTTACAGGGACATCTCCACCCACATTTGTCATCCTCTGAGACCTGTCGTGGAAGCTCCCTCCCACCCTTCTCTCCTCTCCTTCCTGCCTTCTGCCACCCACTCCTGAGCTGCCACCCAAACCTACCACTTCTTTTTATTTTAATGGCCAAACTTCACAAAGGAGCCTTTGTCCCAGAGCTCTCGGCTCGTCATATCAGCCTCACCCCATGGTTGGACAAGGCCATCCAGGGGCTTCAGGCAGAGATCTACTTCCCTCTTGTTATGGGCCTTACCCCCTATCACCCATGCATGGTCTCGTGGCTTTCCACACATGGTTCAGAGCATACCTTCTGCTCCCCTCAGCCAGATGAGCATGTGGATGGTCCTCTTGTAAGACGTTAGCACCTAGACACGTTGCTGTATTTACCTCCTGCCGTTTATGATCATTCCGTGATGGTCTTTGTCTCTCGGGTTGCAGTTATGACCACCAGAAACCCTTTCCCCACCTCCTCTACACACACCCCTCTCCTCCAAATCGACTCCTTTTGAAGCCACAACCACTGCAGGTCTCAGGTCAAAGTGTCAAAGCAGAGACAGCTGTTAGTCCCAGAATCACTGGAGTCTGCCCGTGTGTGGTATGTGACCTCATGCTGCACACCAGGCTGGCCTCTCTGTAGTCATTCATGGGAAAGCTCGTTCTACCTCGTTCTGTGACCTGGAAGACAGTCTTCAGCCCATCCCTGCTTCACCCATCACCACCGTGGCCCGGACTTATATCACAAAAGGGAATCGGAAGAATGGCACCTCAGCTCCTGCATGTGACACCTGGGGTAGGCGCTATGGAAACCCAAGAGCCATGTAATCCTAAAATCTCCTCTGCTGGCTCAAAACACATATGGTTTTGCTTGCCCCTAACTCTCATAGAACCATGGGAAGTTGCACACCCAAGCAAGAGGGAGTATGGCCCCCAAATCTTCATGACTTTGATCCAGGGTTCCAGAAGACTTTAGAAAGATCTGGAGGATGACGAGGGAGCAGCTTAGTGACTCTAGAGTCACTGAATTCCTTCCATCCACAGAGGTTATGGATGGGCTCTGGGTGGTAACTCTTCCTGCTTCATCTTGCCTGTTAACATCCAAGTGCATGAGGCTGGGGGGTCCATCTCACCCCTTCCTACTCACCACCCCAAGGAATCTACAGAGAGCCGCTCGTAGACATGGCATGGGTCCTGCAGAACCATGACAGACTTTCCATAAGTCAAGTTCTTGTTCTTTAGAAAGCACAGTGACTCAGTGGAGGCTAGGGGCAGTGGGGGTGGGGTGAGACTCTCCTATGAGCTAAATGGAAGAGAATACAGCTTGGTGAAGTTTAACCCTAAAGGAAAGGGAAGGCAGGATATTGGCCAGATTCTTTTAAAAGCAAGTCTCAGAATCAGAAACTCACGAAGGTGCCCTGTGCAGAAGTCCACACCAGGCAAGCTCGTGTCTGACATCACCGTGTAGTGTCAGCATCTGGAGCATGGCCCAGAGGATATGTCTATGGCCACCCTCTGCTGCACGGACAACTGCTTTCATGAAGTTCAGATTTCTAAGTAGTTTTCCTCAAGCATAAGAGCAGAGTGAATGCCAGAAGGTACCCTTGCCACATGGGGACTTCTGTCAGATCAAGTCAAAGTGAAATGGCGAGAGGGTTGGGATGGTCCCCAAAATTAAGTCAGAAATGTATTTTTGTTAAAAGCCTTCTGCTTTGTTCTCAACAAGGGGAAAGCAGTAAAGATACGTGGTTACCTTGAAATTCCCAAGGTCAGCATCTTTCCTGGGCTCACTCCCTCCGCAGGGCTTAGTGGCCACATCCTGTGATTGACAACTGATAAGGAAATATTGCCATAGAAGGTCACGAGAGAAGACAAGGGCCTGCCGATCTACCATGGCAACGTGTTTATCAATATGTTCATCTGTCCTGTGAAGAGCTCAAGTTCTTAGCTAAAAGTTAGACTCTGGTAGTGCTTAGGTCCTGACTTATTTCCATGGGAAGATGGATCATGATTATTCATTCTCTAAAGAGTTTTATCAATTAAGAGATTCTAAATATTTTGGTAGTCGTAGTTTGGTGTTTAACGTTTCCAGTCACATGTCATGAACCGTGCTTTTTTGCTTTAAGATGTTGATTGAATAACCCATGGCCTTCTGGTAGTTTCTAATTATATTCTTAGACCTCTGGTTCAAGGGGCCATTCTGGAATAGTCAAGGGTGTTTTAAATTGGTATGGACATACGCCAGATAGCACTTCTGAAATCATTATCTGCAAGAATAATTGCTCTTGGGAGAGCAATGGGAATTTCCTCCAATGGCTTTTACAGAGTGTGCACCTGAGTTACCTGAAATCTTGTTAAAAGTGATGACTCTGTAGGTCTGGGGCAGATTTCAGTTCTGGTGTGTGTGTGTGTGTGTGTGTGTGTGTGTGTGTGTGTGTGTGTGTGTGTGTGTGGAGCACAGGTGTCGTGGTAGCTATTTTGAGGTTAGGAGACATCCTCGGGGTATTGCTCCTTGACTTCTACCTTGTTTGAGACAAGTTCTCTTCTGTTGTTTTGCCACTGCAAACACCAAACTGTCCTGTGGACTTCAAGATTCTCCTGACTGACTCCCATTACTGTAGGTACATGTGACCACAGATTCCTTGGGATTCGGAACACATGTACCACGTGCCTCTGGCTTTACATGGTCATCAGGCTTGCGGAGTGAACACTTCTAACCCCTGAGCAATCTCCCAGCCCGGCTTCCGTGTCCCTACCTCACCGCTGTTTCTGGTGCTGTTGGTCCATGGATCACACTTTGAGAAGCAAGGCTCCAGGACATATTTCTATGCTTCCCCACTTTTCACTTGGTACATAAGCCTTTGTTGGCATGTCTGTCTGGCCTTGAACTAGGCAAGATTGCCTTGCTAAGGAGATTCTAATTTCTGAGGCAATTCTGGTATTAAAACTCTGGCTGACCATTTTGTTTTTCAGAAAAAATTTACAATTCTGGCTGAGAATCCATTTGTAAAATGCTCCCAGAGACTTAGGATGAAATTTAGTTGTAAATTGATAGCGGCTGCAGATTTAATTCCCATGTGTAGTCCCAACCAGAGAATCTGACAGCCCTGGGATGCAGAAATGCCAGCTGAGAGGAGAGCAAGAGCAGAGCTTTAAAAGCCCAAAAAAAAGATCTAACCCTTCAAAGCCCGGGAGAGTAGGCCTTCACAGACCACACGCGTCTCAGTGCTTGCAGCCAAGCAGACTGATTGAGTTAAGGCCTTTCTGTGTTGGATTTCACATTGCATATCATGTCAATTCTCTTCGGGACATGAACTTAGAAGAGACACATGTTGCGCAACACAGTCAAGCTCTTTGAAGAATGACCAACCAAGTCACCAGTTTTAAATAAAGTTGATTGATTTGCTTAAAGATAGACTTAAACTAATATCCTCACCCTGTCCTCCAAGTGAGAGATCCATGGTTATCCCCTGGGGTCTGGCAGCAGACACCTGCAAAATATGCAGCCATTGCTTTTTATTTGGTTCAGAACCACATCTGACATTGACCTGAAACCCATCAATCCAAGAAGATATAGATGTCCTCCTTCTTCTTTTTTAATTTTTTGTTTTGGGCTGGGGAGATGGTTCAGTGAACAAAGCAATCTGCTACTCAAGCATGAGGATTTGAGTTCGGATCCCAAGCACCCACATAAATGCTGGGCATGTGCGGCGACCTGCCTATAACCCCAGTGTGTGAGGTAGAGATATGGGATCCCTGAGCCAGCTGGCTAGCTAGACTCACTGAATCAAGGGGCTAAAGTGAGGGACCTTGTCTCAGTAAATAAGGTATAGAGCAATCAAGAAAGATACCCAATGTCTGGATACCACATGCCTGCATACCCATGTGCATACACACACATGAACATGCACATACACAGTCACTCACACCACATACAATACACTCAAAAAGAAAAATTGTTTTTGTTTTGAGAAAGGATCTCATCTCATTCTATAGTTCAGGCTGTCCCGGAACTTGTGGCAATCCTCCTGCCTCACTACTTCACCCTCCCAAGTGCTAGGATTACAGGAAGGAGGTATGCCTATATCTTTTTGCTTTGAGATGGGATCTCATGTAACCCAGGCTGGCCTTAAATTCAATATGTAGCTGAGGATGACTTTTAATTTCTGATTTTCCTGCCTTTACCACCAAGGACTGGAATTACAGGTGTGGGCCACCATGCCTGGTTTGTAGTTTTGAAATGACTCTGTAACATGAGTGCAGGTAGAACTAGATTTCCATGTGCATCGTTAGTAGCAGCAGGCAAATGTTTCTGGAATATATTTGAAAGAAACTTGAATCAACTTAGAACTTTGATAATCATTCCTGGAATTGACATTGAGAAGGTCTACATGTATTTTGAATCTTGTATGTGCAACATTCAATGAAGGTTCGTAGAACAGGTGATAGTATGTGTAACGACAAAGGAGTCATTGGTATATACTTGATCACTTACGGTCATGTGTTGTGGCAGCAACTTGAAAGTCTCTTTCAATCCTGAATTTGTTTCATGAAAAACACTAAATTCCTTTAGGAAAGGAAAAAGTGAAGCCATTTGCCTAGAAATATAACTAGACCAAATAAAACTGACAATAAAATGATGGAATTATAAGGGAAACTGAAGGGACATCTGTGGAAACAGCTCACAGATAAGAGGATATCCAGAGGGCAGGTCACGTTCAAGGCCAGGGTGGAATACAGGAGCATGCAACCATTGGATGGATTTGGTGGTTACTTCAGACAAGCCTTGGTAGATTCATGTGTTTGGATGGGTCCTGCAGATAATACAGAGGTCCCATGATACGTCAGATTGTGAAAACAACATGTTAAATGGTCTTGACCTATGAAATCCCTTTTAGAAGAATCAGCAAGCTCACCTGCCAATGGGCGGTTTCAGCCAAATGGAGGAGATAATTTTACATCAATAGAATGTACACATTATAATTTACAGATCAAGTCCAAATCTAATGAGATCAATATTGAATATTCTTTTTGGATTATTACTCTCTTATACAATATTTATGCCAAGAATCACAAAATAATATTTTTAAAAATCCAAATAAAATTAGATGGCTGGTTTCTTAGTCAATTTGTTTGTCTCTCCAGATCTACCTTATGAGCCTCCTAGGAGATCGACCTGGACTGGACATGGCCACCCCACCCCTCAGTCCAAAGGTATCAGATTGGCCCTACTATATTAATCTGCATGGCACAAGCAGGGTACTGTAGAGGCAGTGGACATTTCTGTAGTAAATCTATGGTCTTTTCAACATGAGGAAGGTATCTTCCATTGGCAACAAAACACAAATGATCTTTAAATATACTGATACTCTCTCTGTTTGGATTATACTTACTTTGATTTAAACAAAAAGAATGGAATAGGGAGTGGATTTTGTCATGGACAAATGCATGCTTCATGGGATTACTAATTGAGTAATTACTGATTTCCTTAATTTTGGCTACACTTTCCTCTATTTTATTTCTTGGCAGTTTCACTGTGTCTATTTATTTTACACTATAATTCATTATATTCTGTTTAGTAAGCCATCTCAAGTTCTTTTTATTGTATTTGGAAGGAGCGAGCATAGTCAGTTTTTTAAATAATGGAAAATATTCCCCTTTTGTAACAATGTTTGTATTTAATCTCTTTAGAAGGTGATTTTTTTACCATAAGATGCTTTGTGTTGTAAGATTATTATGTTAATAATTAATTGATGGAATGATTATGAAATGAACTCCATCAAAGACTTGTGGCCTGGTCTAATTGTCTTTTTTATCTTTGGATTGTCAGCTGCTCAGCCATCTCCTTCCACAGTGCCCAAAACTGAAGACCAGCGTCCTCAACTAGGTATGTTTCAGAGCCCATCCTGGAAGGCCCAAGGAAGGATATAGGCCCAGTAAAACATTTCTAAATCGGGTCTTTTAAAACATGGGTTTGACATTGTTTTCCTTCTTCAAAACTGTTCAGTGTGTAAAATGAGATCTAGATCACCAGTGTACTCAGTTGGGAGCACTTTAAGTTTTGATTTAAAAAAATTCTCAAGTCTATACATTGAATGTCAGGAAACACTGTATCTGTGTGTTTGTGTCTGTGGGATTCATGGATTCTGTCACTTTGACCTACAATGGCATCTGTCAAGTCCAAAGTGACAATGCAGTGGAAAGATGACAAGGCCCACAATGCCCTGGGGCCAAATGCAGACTTAGCACACATCTTCTCTGTTTATACTCTGGGTTAGTGTGAGCTGTGGATGAGGTGCAGGGAATATGAGAGTTCAAGCTCTTTCTCTGTCATAGTCAGGCACACGCTGCTGGGATGAAACCAGGCACAATTTGGGGGAGGAAAGTATTTATTGAACAGATCCAGGAGAAGTTAAGGAAAAGGCTGGCTCCCTTTCACAGAAGCAAGCAGAGAGAGAGAAACAGCACCTCCAAAGCCAGCCAGCAAGCACACTGTAATTCACAAAATGCATAACTGCCAGATCGGGTTCGGGTTCCGGCTCTTTTGCATATCTATCCCTAGTATTGTGCATCCAAATTAGAAAGGGCCAGTCCCCAGGAGGCTAGGCCAAAGTGACACTTCCTTCAGCCAGAAGTCTGGAGACAATTAATAATTTAATAAGCACAATTATAATAAATTCTTTTGGGGGACATTATTCAAACTACCACATTCTCCAACTAGACACTTGCAGCAAGAAACTCCTTGGAGATCCTGTGTGGCATCCCCTCACACAGGAGAAGGAGGCCTGTGTTTTGGGATTGGGGAACATTTTCACCTCTGAAGTCTGGAAATATAATTCCATTAACCTGCAGTTCCATCGTACCAGATCCCAACATGTCTCTGTGATCTGACTTCTTTTCTTTCTACCACAGATCCTTATCAGATTCTGGGACCCACCAGTAGCCGCCTTGCTAATCCAGGTGAGATAGTATTCATGTTCGTGTTTTAACACAGCTGCCTTGGACGCAGTGGTTATTTTGAGAAGTAAACTTGTATTGGTGAGAAATTCCTCCAACTGAACAAACTTGAGTTTCAGGTCTCACTCTGTCTTGGCTACAAAAATGGATCAGCTTATACATTAAGGTTTTGGCTTTATTAAAACCAAAGCCAAATTATAGTTGGGAAAGTAACAATTTTCTTGGGCTGTTGCAACAAAACAAAGCACCACAGCCCAGGTGGCCTAGTAACAGCAAGGCATTTTCTTACAGCTCTGAGGGCTGGAAGTCTGTGGTCAAGGTGTGGTGGAGGCAGCCCTTGTGGGCTGTTAGGAAAGGATGGGTGATCAGCACTTCCCTGTACCTCTTCTCATTGTCTTTCCTCTCTATGCAACTGTCTCTGTGTCTAGATGTCTCCTTTATATAAGGACATCAGTCATATTGGATTATGGCATATTTCAGTGACCTCACTTTGAATAGCTCTATAAAGGCCTCATCTCCAAAGCAGATTATATTTAGAGCTGCTGAGGGGGAATCAGCCTTCAACATAGGAATTTTAGAGAGGGCTCAATTCAACCTCTCCGAGGAGCACATCCCATAAGTGATATTTATCTTTTGCATGTATGTGCTATGTGTATGTTCATATGAGTATGGGTGCATGTATGTGTGCAGGTACATGTGCACATAGGTGTATATGTATGTGGTTGTGGATACCAGAAGTCAAAGTCAGGTGTCTTTCTCAAATGCTCTCCACCTTGGATTTGAGATAGGCTATCTCACTGAATCTGGAGCTCACTAGCTAGCCAGCAGGTTCTAGGGGGTCCTACCTGCCCATCTATTCAGCACTGGGATTCCAGGTATGCTTCAGCAAGCCCAGCATCTCTGTATGAGCGCTGTGGATTCAAACTCAGATTCTCCAGTTTGTACATCAAGCACTTTCCTGCTGACCTGTCCCCCAAGCCCCTGAAATAACTGGTGTTTTTTAAAATGAGAATTTCAGTTACAATCATCAGGCTTCCGATTAGGGACATTTTTGAGGGCGTGTTCTGAGTTTAGAGCTAGAAGAAAGTGAGGCCTTTTAATTGACCCATTTGTCACTAGAGCCTGGCTAAGGATCGTCACCTGTCCTCTTGTTTCACTGCCAACCAGATTGTTCCATTTGTTTGTGTTCCAAACAGAACCAGCTGTGTTGGCACAAGAAGTTCATGGCATGTGCTACATATTCTCAACTGAAAAGTTGGTGCCAAGATGTCACAGCCATATTGCAAGTACAAGCTGGAATGTACATTTCCCAAACATTAAGCCAAACTGGTGTTGGAAAACAAATAAATTCAGATGCCATCAGCCTACATCCCCACAAGGGAATCCATACTTTGAGGACATGAAATATCATGGTTCTTGAACAATTGGGCCCTTGACATGAAATTTTGATTTATGTTAATTCAGTAAATATGTTCTAAGAAGCTGAGCAACTAGAAGGCACTGCTTTCTTTACTGTTTTAGCCCAGTGCATAAACTAAGTGCCCACGACTTTTTGTTGACTAAGTTCATTTGTAGAATGACAATACCTAAGCCTTGGCCTTGGGGGAGCTGTCACCTTGTGGAGAGATGAACACAGGTGGTTATGCAACACCTCCCAGCCCATGGACCCACAGCCTCTTGTCCCTGTTCTGATGTCCACCTGGTGGCCAGGTCTCCCAAGCAGTTCCTCATGCTCTGCCCAGCCCCCATCTGTAACTGCCTCTTAACCATTTAATAACAAAAATTGGTGCCATTGTGGTCAGCCCTTCAGGAAAACTCATCTGCTGGCTGCATTCATAGTAGAATACAAGGGAGCTCCAAGCTCTGGGAGCATTAATATAACACAGTGAAACCATGATCCCAAAGCTCCCACCCCATGTAGTACTCCACACACATACATAGAGCATGTTTATGCTCATGGTCTCTTCTGTACCTCATACCAGCCTCAGGAGCTTGTCATTTCCATCCTGTAGAAGAGGAATCATGCTCAGAGAAGTCAAGGAACTTTCCATGAGTCACATAGCCAAAAGGAAAAGAGACCTAGCATGAAACCTGCCTGTCTCGAAAGCCTGTTATTATTATTATTATTATTATTTTTTACCCCAGACTGCTACCCGCTGAGGATGAAGGAAAGAGAGAAGTTTGGGAAGTGAGACCTGTGAGAATGACAGCACAGATATCTGCTCAGTTGTACAATTGAGGAGGAGGAAGAGGAAGAGAAAGAGGAGGGGGAGGGGGAGGAAGAAGACGAAGAGGAGGAGAAAGAGGAGGGGGAGGGCAAGGAGGGGAAGGGGGAGGAGGAGGAGGAGGAGGAGGCTTTGTGAGGCCATGCTCCATGCTGCCTGATGAAGTCTAGCTCTCTCTTTGGTGTGTATTGGGGCGTAGAGGATGCGGGTGGTATGATATGGTGGCATGTGATGTATGAACATGTGTACAGTGTGCGCCCCACATGCATGTGTGCGTGCATGCGTGCAGAGGGCAGAAGAAAAGGTCATGCTCTTTTCTCACTCAGCTGGGTATTTCTTTGCTTAGAAATGAGGTCTCCCTCAACCTGGAGCTGCTGTCCACCAGCGAGCCCCAGCAAGTCTCCAGTCTCTTGGTCCCCAAACTCCATGTGGACTGGGGTACACATGGCCCCCTAGACGTACATGGCCAAGTCTAGGTTTTTATGTGGGTAGTCCAACTTGGTGGTCTCCTCTTGCTTAAGTGGCCGGCACTGTTAACCACCGAGCCATCTCCCAGCGCATGATCAAGTCTTTTTAGATCTTCCTTCTTGTCCGTTTGGCAGTGAGAGACACAAACCACAGTTAGGCCTTCCTTCTAAACTCTAACCATTCGGTTATGTTTATTTATTTATTTATTTATTTAATTTTTTAGAATCCCACTCTATATTCTAAATTCACCTTGTTGAACATTAAATGTCTGGGGAGTGAAGTAAGAATTTAATAAATCACCTTTGAATGTTTGTGGCTAAGAATTCTGTGGCTTTAACTTAGCCTTGCTTATAATTTCTCAGAATTGCCTCAGTGAGGAAGATGTGTGTCCATGCTTGGACTTCATGGTGAATTTTGAGGCGAAGGACTCGGGAGCTAACCAACTGCCCCTTTTTATAGTACACTCACTGATTCATGCATTTCTAGTTTCTCCTTCCATTTTGGAGGCAAATATTTTATTTATTTATTTTCAAGTAGAGAGATACAGAGAGAGAGAACACCAGGGCCACCACCTTGTGGGTCTGGCTTATGTGGGTCCTGGGGAATTGAACCTGGGGCTTTAGGCACTGGAGGCAAGTGCCTTAACCGCTGAGCCATCTCTCCAGCCTGTCTCCTTCCGTTTTGGGAGCTGATGGATTCTGCTCATGATCCCTAATGTCCCCAGGCCTAAGTTCTGGGTTTCTTTAGCAATTGAATCATTTCTTAGCACATTAGCCCAACTAGGGGCTGTGGAGATGTCCTCATTAGTAAAGCTAGAACATTCACCTCTGGAGCACCAGGACCTGAGTTCTACTCCCAGAACACGTGTGAAACCGCAAGGCATGGCGGCGCACACCTGCAGTCCCAGGATGAGCAGGTGGAAACAGAAGGCCTCCTTGACATTGGTAGGCCAGCCGGTCTAGCCTCAATGGCGAGCTTCAGGCCAATGAGAGATCTTCTCTCAAAGAAAAAGGTAGTTGGCACTTGAGGAGTGACTCCCAAGGTTGTCCTCTGGCCTCCACCTGCACACATGTGCAATCTCACACACACACACACACACACACACACACACACACACATACACACACATTCTCTGTCTGTCTGTCTGTCTGTCTGTCTCTCACTCTAGAAAGCCTAGGGAGAAACGAACTCATCCTGTCCTCTGAACGTTGAGTTTCTAGACGCGCCTCTGGGGCTTCCATTTTCTAGCCCTTCAGAACCAAGGGGGATAGAAGAGCAGTGTCTCCTACTAGTCCCTTCTAGGCAATTATAAGGGAGGTGATAAGGGACACACTCCTAGGAGACAATGCTAATGGCTGAACAGTGTTATTTTGGCTGATTGGCAAGTCTCTATTTATTCAGAATGTGTGGACTCACTCCCCCTTGTGAGGCATTTGACACCAAATATTTCCTTTGAAACAACTGACATGTTTATGGTGAAGCATATGTTAGACTGTTAAATCCAAAAACCCGTGCTTTTCTCTAGTCCTAGGTCATCTCTGGATTTTTTCCTCAAGTTTGAATCCTTTGTTACAATATGTATACTAAAACCAGATGGTGCTCTTAGAGCATTCTTAGAGTTTAATGCATATTAATGAAATGTTGGAGACAGCACAACTTGATTGAGAACAGTTTGTGTTGCGGTTCTGAAAAGGAAAGGCTTCCATTACAATGAGCGACAAGCCGTTAATACATTTCAAATGTGTTGCTTGACTGAAAAGAATCCTTTTCCAGAACACATTTTTAAAGACCAGGCTGACCTTTCTCACGGTGCCGATGGTGTTGTGGGGATGAATCCACAGATGTCCACTCCCACGTGGAAAGCAAGGATTGAGGAGTGAAAGTTTGTCCCTGGAGCAGGTGTGAAGAACTTAGAGAAACACATTTATCACTGAATTGTACACATCAGTGTTCTGAGTGGTTTTCAGTTGAAGTGACTCTAATTGTTTTGTCACATCTATTGCTGTTATGTATCAAATCATGAAAGGAAGTCTTTCTGGTACAATGCCCAAGGTGGTATGGTCTTGGAGTTTGGGAGGAAAGACCTACCTCTCTTTAAAGCTTTGAACATCTGTGCCATACAGCTGAGCCTTAAAAAGATGTAGATAAGGGCCAAGGCTAAGGTTCAGTTGGTAAATGTTTGTCTTGAAAGCATGGGGAACCTGTGTTTGATCCCAAGAAACCATGTGAAAATGCCCAGCACTGTGGTGCACACCGAAGCGAAGACAAGGGTCCTGGGAGCTCACTGATGAGCCTCAGGCCAATGAGAGGACTCGTCTTAAAGAGGTAGACCACATAACTGAATTAACTGAAGGACAGCTTGCACACACACGCACACAAACACACCCCCAGAGAGAGAGAGAGAGAGAGAGAGAGAGAGAGAGAGAGAGAGAAATGAGCATTCCATGGGATTGAGAAAATTCTGACCCAGAAACCCTGCTAAGTGAGATCTTTCTGACTAACCTGAAACTACGTGTTGCTTCCCCAAATGACAAGTCATTTGGAAACACAGCCGAACACAATTGGTGCAGCCAGGCTGGGCAACATGTGGATTTCCGTTATGGTGCCTTTGACTGGGGCTGGAAATGGGTGATCTGGTTTGAAACAGAGCCAATTTTTTGGTCAACGTCCTCATTTGGAGTGAGCTGATCCTGTGCTCGGGAAAGTTTTGATAGAATTGCTTTCTGAGCCCCAGCCAGGGGTTAGGTGAGAAAGAACGAAGCTGACTTCCGTCGTCTATTTTGTTTTCCTATAAACTTTTAGATACTCATTTCCTAAACCTGACTTTTATTATTTCACTTGACCTAGACAATATCAATGACATTGAGTCATTATTGCCATTCACATAAAAGCCTTTTCTGCCTCACAAAATAGGAAAAATTAGCTGTGGTTGCCCTGGTTGTTATTGAGGCTGACCTGAACTTTGCCCCCTGTGAATTCCTGTATTCCATAGAAGACATGGGTTGTGAGGCTGTCCTGAGAGTGACCAGGGACTCAGATTCGCAGAGCAGGAATCGGGACACCTATGCAGTGGTCCACTAAGGATAGAGCTTAGGAGGAAGTGACATAGAGCAGCAGGTGTACAGAGCAGAGTTCATGCTCCAGTCTGGCCCACAAGGAGCTGTGGGGCCTGCTCCTCCCTCCTTGAAGCAAGGGTTGGCCCGTTTGTCAGTCTGCCCTGGAGTATCTAGGTGTGAGCCCTTGGGTGTCCCACCAAGGGTTACTCTCTGGTAAAGCAAGCATTTGTGAGGGAAGAGCGCCCTGCAGCAGAGGGATGGGTGGGTGGGAGAGGCCCAGTCCAAGGATTCTTCCATGACTGAGCGATGACTGTCTTGTTCCGAATCGGATCTCAGTGGCGCTTTGTGTCCTCTCCCCAGGCAGTGGCCAGATTCAGCTGTGGCAGTTTCTGCTGGAGCTCCTGTCGGACAGCTCCAATTCCAACTGCATCACCTGGGAAGGCACCAACGGGGAGTTCAAGATGACAGACCCTGATGAGGTGGCCCGGCGTTGGGGTGAGCGGAAAAGCAAACCCAACATGAACTACGATAAACTCAGCCGTGCCCTCCGCTACTACTACGACAAAAACATCATGACCAAAGTCCACGGGAAGCGTTATGCCTACAAGTTTGACTTCCATGGGATTGCCCAGGCCCTGCAGCCCCACCCTCCCGAGTCCTCTCTGTACAAGTACCCCTCCGACCTCCCCTATATGGGCTCCTATCACGCCCATCCCCAGAAGATGAACTTCGTGGCTCCCCACCCACCAGCCCTCCCCGTCACATCTTCCAGTTTTTTTGCTGCCCCAAACCCATACTGGAATTCACCAACTGGGGGGATCTACCCGAACACTAGGCTCCCGGGAAGCCACATGCCTTCTCACCTGGGCACTTATTACTAGAGACCAGAGGGAGACCTTTGCCAACAATGTACACTCACCCATCAATTTCCACAAACTATCCAACAACACAAATCAAAAGTGCCTCGAGGAATGGAAAAGCGCGTCTGGGACGGGAAGGAAGCTGGGGAAGAGACCCCAGGACTCATAGCAAAAGGGATTCACTCAACATTACCAAAACGTGATGGACACGGACATTTATCCTGGGGTCCAACCTTGTCAGAGACCTTGTACGTAGAAGCACACAGTCACAAGGATGTCTGCCAAAGAAAGTGGCCTTAAATCGTGTATAAACTGTAGCGTTTGGGACCCAGATCACGGGTTTCAACGAAAGCAATAGAGGTAACAGTCTTGGCCTAATATACCCTTTGTAATGTCATTTGAAGGAAAACTACCTGTATGTAAAAATAGAAACATATCAAAATCAAACCAAAAACAAGATGAGAGAAAGGAGAGAGCCGGTGGCCCCTCCACGGACATCGCTTACGGCTCTCCACGGTTTTTGCCGCTTGGGGGTGAAATCAGCCTCATTTCATGTGATTTGATGGAGAGCCATAAGCTCTGTCAAACTGTGAAGAAGACCCACAGCTTCATCTCCCCCGTGGTATTACAGGACCTGTAAGCAGATGAGGGACTGAGGATGTGCACAGAGGGTGAGTGCATGGTGCTGGGAAAAGCCGGGAAGACGAGGAGAAGGAGGGAGCAGCAGAGGAGGAGGAGGAAAAGAAGGATGAGGAGAAAGCAGAGGAAGCGGAGGCAGCAAGAAGAGGGAAGAAACTGCAGAAGCAATGAAGCCTGGATTTTAAGACATCTTGGACCAAAGATCAGGAGTCCTGCACGTACACTCGGGGTATTGCAGTGTTAGGAGAAAGCACAAAGGAAGGGCTAGAATTCAGAACCAACAATACACATCTCTTTCTTTCTTTGTCAAAAAGAAAAATTTTAACTGGAATTGTCTGATATTTAAAAGAACCATCCGGGACCTTACAAGGTCAGCTAAGAGGTGACCTGTGCAGAGACCCCAAGCAGAGATCACATAGGCGTTGTGGGTAGGCGGGCTCCATTTTTCCTTTATGAGTCGCAAACGCTGTGCGTTTGTCAGAATGAAGTCTACAAGTCAATGGGAGTTTTTTTTTCTTTTTATATAATAATTATATAACTTATGCATTTATACACTACGAGTTGATCTCGGCCAGCCAAAGACATACCACACACACAAAAAAGAGAGAGAGAGACAATCAATGATACAATGTGGCCTTGAATTTTAACTCTGTAATGCTTAATGTTTACAATATGAAATTACTAGATGTTAGGATGCAGAATGTAAGTAATAAAATGAGCTTGGCCTAGCATGGCACATCCGATTTGCACAGGAGTTGCGTTTGCATGAATTTTACCCATGATTACTGCCTACCAGAATGCTGAATGTCAGGAGTGTGTGTCACACTTGATTTCATCCGGGAACTTACACAGATACCAATACCCATGAAAGCACTATGTCTGTCTCTGCTCTCTGGAGCCCACTCTCTCTGTACCTACACCTTCTGCAACAGATACACCAGCTCTCCCCTGGGTGCCTTCCCACTCATTCCTAAGTGGGAGAGAGGCCTCTGTAGCTGAGGCTGCCATTGAGAAATTCCAGTTTTGCACCAGTCAAAAAATCATTCAAGTACTTGTCACGCTCATGAACCTTGGCTGAATGATAAACAAGCCACTGTTCTTCATAAAAACCGTATTGCTATTATTATTAGCTTTCTAAATCATCACAGATAGCTAGCTACAAGTTCTCACTTTAGAACAGCAAGGGGTAGCTTTTGAGCTTACCACTTGACACCTGTGAGAATCTGATTAGATTTCTTTAGTTTTTGTTTTTACTTTTTACCATTCTAGAATCATCTGGGCACTGTGGCTTGGAGTCCTTAGCCCCGGGGAGACGCTCGCTGCTTTCCCTTGCTCCCGCTGTCTTGCTCTGTTCCAAAGTTAGTTTCCCTAGATATGTTTTCTCTTCTACATGTTAGCAGCGCTGCCCACCCAGTCGCCTGTGGGAAGCAACGGGCCTAAGCCCCAGCTTAGCCACTTTCTAAATTGGCAGTGTTGGGGCTGTCTGGGGGCTCAGTTTGCACTTTGTAATGGCTTTGCTATGATGAAATGCACTTGCCAAACCTCTGTGCTGTGTGTGCGTGTTTTGGCAGCGATCCGTGAGCTCAGCAGGATATGATTTCCAAAGCTTAGGATGCCCTCATTACTGCCATTGAAAGGAACCCAGCCATCGATCACCCAGCAACAGCTCAGGGTTGGGGGGGGGGAGGGACAGAACACCTGCATCTCCTTAGCAGGAAATAAAGAAATCAATGCAAAAAAAAAAGCTGGTGGCCAAGGGTAATAAGCCAGACAGTTCTGAGGGAAGAGATAGGTCATCTTTATTTTGCAATGCAAAGACAAGACACACCTATGTTCTGTGTGTACCATATACACATTCACTTGGATAATCACTCAGTTCCCCTTTGCAGACTGCATTGTGGGTAAGATAAAAAAAAAATCAAGCCATGGTGGTTATATTCAATTCTAGCAGGTGATTTCACATACATTCCTTACATCCCTGCTTCCCAATCTAGGTTATTAGCGAGTCTAAGGGCAAGCCTGAGCCAGTAAGGTAATTTGTAGGTGACTTGATATTCCTAAATTCCTCCAAATAAATGTCTTAAACTGTTTTGAAATACAGCTATAGCGTTATGCTGGGCTGCTATCTATCGCCCTCCGTAGGTCATTGAGTTCCATGACCCTCTGCTTTACCCCTTAGGAGTAAGAATCTAAGCGCTAATTTGAACCACCTCTGCTGGAAGAGATGTGTTTTCTCTTCTTGTTTTAATCATCTTTGGGGCTTTGTACTTGGTTAACTTCCCAAATCTCATCACTTTTGGCCCTGCTCAATGGTCCTTGCTGTGCCTGGGAAGGGAGGACTGGCTTTGTCAGAACTGGAGGTGAGTCACAAGGCTCTGTACTCCTTTTAAAGCACCTCTGTGCTTGGCTGGGAGCCACACCCAAGCTCTGCCCATGGATGCCAGGTGTAGTATTTATTGAAGACACCCAGGAGCTGTGAAGGCTGTGGAAACGGAGACACCCAGGTGTCCTGCGGGTCCTCAAGTGGACCCTGTATCCATAGAAAAAGGGCAAGGTAAGTTTTAAAAAATCTGGTTGAGAACAGATGTTCTGGAATGTAAGAAGATGTTTGGTGGAGGCAAGCCTTGGGTGTGTGGGGTTCTAGCTGCACTCTGTATCCAGCCCCGTTCTCTGCTTCCTGTGTGCCACCAGGTAAGGAGCTCCAAGGCACATCCCCACTGCATAGAGAGCCCCGTCCACAACTCTGCCTTCCCTCTCTCTTGATTCAAGACTGAAATCCCCTGAAATGATCCTTCCTCCCGTCAGTTGTTTCTGTCAACTGGGGATGTAGCTTGGCATGCAAAGGCCCTGGGTCCTGTTCTCAGCACCATAAACCGGAAAGAGATGAAGGGAAGGAGAAAGGGAGGGATGGAGGGAAGGGAGGGAGGGGAGAAAGCAGCTGATTATTTAGTCTCTCGTCATTCTGCCACATACAATTATGACTTGATCCATCAGCAGAAGCAATTAAGAGTGTTCAAGCATGTATCAAGTGACCTTCCTCAATATGCACAAGCCAGGTTTCTGAAACCTCTTCAAGGTTCTTCTCTTCACATGGAAAGGCTAGATAGATGATATATAAAAAAAAACTCTTGCTCTTGGTGTATAATCCAGTGATGGCTTTCAAAGTGAGGCCGCTGGGCTGACAGTGTCACCATGAGCTGGGAACATGTCCAGGAGTTACCCTAACCCATGAGTAGGAAGTTAAGGGGTGAGGGCCAGCCTGGTGCTCATTCACGGACATTGTGAACCTGGAAGAAAGCCTGTGCTCTGCTCAGTGTCCAAGGAAGAGGAAAACCCTTGGTCACAAGTCTCTCAAGTTCTCTTTCCAGTAAGAGCAGCTCTTTTCCCTGAGGCCCAACAAATGCCCAAAGACTCAGCAGCTCCAAGACACAGCATCTCATAGTTCCATGGGCCCAGAATTCAGGCAAGGGACGATGGGTCCTTGGCCTGAATCCTCCAGGAACTGCTAACCAGCTGAGGTGAGGGGTCCTTAGCTGAGCTCTGTCGGACATTCATTCTTGGTGAAATTGGATTATTTGCATAGTACGACTAAAGTCTCATTTCTTTACTGGTTATCTTAATTCTTAAAGACCATCCACAGTCCCTTCTACGAGGCCCTGTCCACACAAGGTCATTTGCTCCTTCAAGGCCAGAGAGAGACTCTCATCTTGAATCTGTCTTCTCTGAAGGGCTCACCCAATTAGGCCAGGCCTACCCAGGATAATGAATAGCTGGTATATTTTTTAATCTGCAAAATTCCTAATTAAAATTTGAGTGTAACCTAATTCTACAAGTGCTGGCCCACCTCTGTTCAGACGAGGGTAAGGGGAATCTTGGGACCTGACCTGAGGCTGTTATACTATGGGCACATTCTCTGTTGTTCTGCCATTTCTAAACCCCTCTGGCTGGCCAAGGGTAAAACTCACCTTGTGTCAAAGGCCAGCTGTGACTTACCAGCACCTTGTGCTGAACTATTGTTGTACACTCTCCTTCCCCATGGGGTCCTGGGAGCAGCCTGATGGCCTTCGTCGTCCAGCCAGTCTGAAGCTGTTTAACAACAATGCCAGCAACGTCAATAACACAATATGTCACTCATGGTCCTGTGCTTTTTATGTTTTTCTTGTAACTCTTGCTTTATAAAAGCAGCCCAAGGGGCTAGGGAGATGGTTTAGTGGGCAAAGAGCTTTCTACCAAACATGAGGACCTGAGTTTAATCCCCAGCACCCACGTGAAAGCTGAGCATGGTGGCTTATGCTTATAATCCCAGAGCTAGGGAGGCAAAGACAGGAGGACCTCTGAGCCTCGTTGGCTAGCTAGTCTAGCTAAATAGGTGAACTCCAGGATGAATCAGGACCTTGTCTCAAGAAAAAAAATAATGTGAAGAGTGACTGAAGAAGGCACCCAACTTCCACCTCTGGCTTCATGTGCGTGCACACGTGTGTGCACACAAGTACACCCACACTCATATGAATGCAAATTCACACGCAAGGCACCCCTCCACGGGCAAAGAAACAGCCCAAGTTAATTCTGTATAGAAGCAACCCAGAACACATTTCTAACTTCCCACTAAATAAAATAACTTCATTTTGTCACATAAGTTGTCTGCAATTGATGATTCTTATGAAGTACACAGTCATGTTCATCCTGCTAGAGCGTGCCGAGTTCAGACTTATGCAGGAAGCATTATATATATATATATATATATATAAATATATTTATATATATATATATTTATATATATATATTTATTATTATATATTATTATATTATTATAATATTATTATATTTATTATTATTATTATTATTATATTAAATATTATTATATTTATTATTATATATATATATATTATTATATATATATTTATATATATATATATATATATAAAACTTTATGCGTTTCCATGTTTCATAGTCACACTCCCTAAGGAACGTAATACATACATGCAATCAGAGTTTGATTCGGAGATGACTTCATACAATTGTTGGGGGATTTTGACAAGGTTGGGACTAGATGAACAGGGCCAAAAAGTGTAATTAAAAGATTGGGGAGGCTGGGGACATGGCTCAGCAGTTAAAGGCATGTGTTCATAATGCCTGCCAACCTGAGTTCAATTCCCAAGCCACCCATGTTAGCCAGATGCAAAAAATGGAGGATGCAAGTGTCTGGTATTCATTTGCAGCGGCACCCCTTCTCTCTCTCTCTCTCTCTCTCTCTCTCTCTCTGACCTCTCTGGTATGTGAGGATCAGTCTTGAAAAAATTTATTTATTTGTGCGTGCATGAAAGAGAATGAGAGAAAGAGAGAGAGAGAGAGAGAGAGAGAGAGAGAGAGAGAGAGAGAGAGAGAGAGAACCCAATGGGCCTGTGGCAAAGGAAGGAAGAGCTGGGAGAAGCTGAAGCTGACAGGCAGGTAAAATGATTATCTCAGTGGCAAAACTAAACAAGAGAGACCCAGGCAGGCCGCCACGCCCACTCAGCAGTGCACAGGTGCTGGGGTTGGAAGCTTGCACAGCAAGGACTTTACCCACCGAGCATCTCCCCATCACAAGGAAGAACTCTGTGACAACTGGTACCGATCCAGTGGAAGGGCCAAGCTTTGTCCAGGAGTCCCTGCATACAGGTGAAGACCACAGGGCTATTTGTTATGTGTTTAGCACCTATGGACTGTATGACTAAATCTTTCATAGTTCTGTGCCATGTGAGTTCTGCAAAAGGATTAAATGCCCTATATGCACATTTACAGAAGTCGAGGGACATGGATGGTGGCAGGGGAACCTCACTTGGGTGACTATCACTTTTTCCCCAAGGTCACGATCACACAAGAGGTTTAGACATTAAAGGTTCCAGAATGTTCCTAGATGCATGGTGGTGTGGCTCTGTGTTCAGTCTGACCTAAGCCCATCTGCTTGCTGATGAAGACCACCTCGTGCCTGCAGTACGGTGGGGTCCAAGTGAAGGGGGGAAGCAGGCTGAGCTCTTTTTTCACTGAGGAGGAAGCCTGCACCCCCTGCAGCACCCATGATTAAAGGCACCCACCAGGGGAGTTGTTGGTCACAGCCTGCTCCGCGTTAGACATGGCTCAGCTGAAAGAGTGTCATTCTGCCTCAAGGACCCTCAACCCAATTCTAGACTAACCATTTCCACGTCTAAGCTGGCAGAGGAGATTGGCTGGGAGTCAAGGCTGCCTACCCATGTCCCCTCGGGAGGTAGGGAGTAAAGAAGGGGCGGTGTGCAGGCTCTATGTGAAGGAAAGAGTCTGGGTTGGAAGCTGTTTAACCAGTTAATATTTTTTTTACTAGCAAGCTAGGGTACTGTAAGAAATGGACAACTTTTAAATTTCATTTTGCTATTTTTGTGTTCATGTATGTGGGGGTGGGCATGTGTGTGCCACGGCACACATGTGGAGATCAGAGCACAACCTCAGGGTGTTTGTCCTCTCCTTTGACTTTGAGACAGGGTCTCCCTTGTTTAGTTTTGCCACTGAGATAACCATTTTACCTGCCTTTCATCTTCAAGCTTCTCCCAGCTCTGCCTTCTGTTGCCACAGGCCCGTTGGGTTACAGATGTATGTATCACTTTGCATCCAGCTTTCTGTGGGTGCTGGCGGTCAAATTCAGGTCCACAGACTTGCAAAACAAGCACCTTTAACAACTAAGCAATCTCTCCAGTCTCCACATTGTTTTTTTTTTTTTAATTTTAAATAAGTTCTCTTGCTACCTTCTTTTTTACTAGTTAGGGATTTAAGCACATGTGAAGGGCTGGAGGCAGGTGGGTGGTGAACCCCCACCTTTTCCTAGTAAGGATTAGGGGGAAGGCAAAGGTGAGGTGTCCAGGACACACAGACCATGATTTGGAAGCTACCTCATGGGAGCAGGAAGCAGGCTGTTGGGCGGATGGGAAGGCTGGCTTTTCAGCCCATGGAACGTGTGACATGCAGATTCCAGACCTAAAAGCAACTTCCAAATAGGTACCATTTTCTCCTCTAAACTTAAATTGCTATAATTTTTAAAATCACAATAAGCATCATGAGACACAACGTGATGCTTTTTAATTTAACTTGTACAAGAACACCCTTCCATCTCTATCCTGTACATGTGAGTTTGAAGCTTTGAGACAATGCTATAAGTCACTCCGTGACATGGAACTCTGATGGCCTTCGAGGGCCCTCTCTGTATCTCAGAGTACTGGCCGAAGCTGGCTGTCAAGAGTTATCAACAGGAAGCAAACAGGACCCTCCCATTTCCCCATCCTGCCCTTCAGTCTTAGCACTGGAGAGTGGCTGACTGGCCGGCACAGAACCCAAGTGGTGACTGTGATCTCATTAAAGATGTGCCAGCTGCTGGGCCAGGGCCAGGTGATGCAAAGGGGCTGTGACCTGTGAGAAGGAAGAAACCCTGCAAGCCGAGGTTGGTGCTCCATCTTCACATGCTCTGCGTCATACTGTCAGAGGTGGAGGCGCCTGGACAAGTTCCTCCATTTCCATATGTCATGGTTTGATCCAGGTGAATGTGTTCTGATTGATCCATCCTCAGCTGAGGGCAGTTTGGGTTTTACAACCTCGATAAAGCTGTGTTGTTGGGGGTGGGCTTATAGGGGTTATAAGCCAGCTTCCCCTTGCTAGTATTTGGCACACCTTCCTGCCGCTGTTTGCAGTGCTGTGGCGGAGGTGATGTCCAGCCCTCTGCTCATGCCATCGTTTTCCCTGCCAGGATGGAGTCTCCCCTCGAGTCCGTAAGCCTAATAAACCTGTTCCTCTACAAGCTGCTTTTGTTTGGGTTCTTTCTGTGCAGCAATTAGAATACTGACTACAACACCGTATTTGAAATCAGCCCAGGAATTGGGCATATGAACACATAAATGTTCCTCTACTGGGAGAACATGGGTTGCAGGAGTGGGGTATTCATACCTCAGCTCTTTGATGTAGTTGGACAGTACCGGGCAGAGATGACTCTCCAGGCACAGACCCAAGCTGTATCCTCATGGTAGGTCCCACCTCATCCTGTCGAGGAAAGGTATGGGAGACAGTCAGGAGTGAGTGCTGGGAGATCCCTCCCTGTGGAGAAATGCCTAGTCAGGAGTAATTGGTCCATCCTTGACACCAAGCCTGGTCTCAGATTAGCCAGTCAAGTTCTTCCTAGAAGGAACCCATGTCCTCTTCACAGTCTGCACCTGCCTCTTCACTTACTGCCTAGGGGCAGGCCTTTGAAAAGAGAGGACAGTGACACATGTAACCAGCAAGCTGAAGGGACGATTTGTTAGGGAGGAAGGAAGACAGCAAGAGGGAAGGGGGGAGAAGAGAGTGAAGGAACAAATAAGAACAAAATACACTGACAGGGCTGGAGAGGTGCTTGCCTGCAAAGCCTAACGACCCAGGTTCAATTCCCCAGTACCCAAGTAAAGCCAGGAGCACAAAGTGGTGCATACATCTGGAGTCCATTTGCAGCTGCTAGAGGCCCTGGCATGCCCATTATCTGTCTCTTTTCTCTCTATCTCTCGCTGCTTTCAAATAAATAAAAAGAGGAAAGGGAATGAAGGAAAGAAAGAAGGCAAGAAGGAGTGGGGCTCATAGAACGGAAAATTTGTGTAGGATGGGCAAACAAATGATAATTCCTATGATGTAGGGAGGTGGGTAAGGCTGAGGTAAAATCCACGGGATGGGAGGTAGAGAAGGGAGCCTGCCTAGAGAGTGTGTGATGATAATGTAACGGGGTGAACTGAGGATTAGAATTTAGATAATGCCCAGCAAAAATTCCAATGCACCCCAAAGTTTAAACAGTGCCCAAGTTCTTGTCTACAAAGTTAAAGAACTAAAATCATAGACAACAAGATAATAAAGTATAGTGGGAGACTTTATTATTTAAGGGAACATGGGGAGTTACTGAGTTCTCCAGCCAGGAATGTGGGGAGAAAACGTGGAGAGTTTAACAGAACTTATGTTGTTTAGCTAAACAAGCAGTAGAAGAAAAAGTAACAGAGGGCTCCCATCAAGAGAAGGAGAGGTTCATGTGGGAAGAATCTGGAGCTTCCCCACCCCAGCCTTACTTTTCTAAGGCCAGGAGTTTCAGAGGTCCTTCTGCTGGCCTGCCATGTGGGGAAGAGAGCGCTAAGGCAAAGGTCCTTGGGAATTAAAGTTCCCTCAGGTGAGTCAGAGAGATAGCTGATTGGTTCATACCTGACCAGTCAGCTTTAACCCCTAGGTTGTAGCTCTAGGTAGACACCTCCCACTCAAGGGGGGTGGGTATCTCTGCAGACACCTGACCCGTCACAACAAGAGAGGAACTGATATGGTCATTGCCTTGCACCTCAGCCAACCCCAGCAGAGATGCCTACACAACGACCCTGTCTCTGCCATGGAGTGTCACCCAGGCTGTGGAAATAAGTGCCACACAACTAAGCCAAATGAGTCCAGGCGACAGCAATGTGAAAGCTGTGTTCAAGATCAAGGATTCCTGGGAGCGGAATTATCTGATAGTCGTTTGGGGAAGTCTGTGGTGTATGTACACCCATAGGCAGCCATAAACACATATTAGTGCGCCCCCCACCCTGACACATGCACACACACACACACACACACACACACACACACACACACACACACGCACAAATAAGTAACAAGAAATGGAATAAAAAAACCATTGGCTACTGAGCTAGAACACTTTTCCCAGCCCTGTAGCCCAGGCTGGCCCCCCATGGTTGGTGTTAATAAAACTTTGGGATTCGAAAGAAACTGTCTCCGTGGGTTTCTAAATTCCATACCTTATACTGTAGTTAAAGCAAACCATTTACAGAAGCTGTGATGGTTTACACTCTCAACTTGACCTTGACCAGAACTAGAATCAATCACCTCTGAAGGATTATGTAAATTGGGGTTACCTGTGGGATTAGCTTGATTAGTTTAATTGTGTTACTATTCCATGGGCTGGGGTTCTGGACTGAATAAAGAGGAGAGAACTGCCCAGGCACCAGTTCTCTGCTTCCTTGCTGCTGAATGACCAGCTGCCTCAAGCTCCAGCCACCATGCCTTCTGTGCTGGTTTGACTCAGATGTCCCCCATAAACCCATGTGTTCTAAATGCTCGGTCCCCAGCTGATGGCAATCTGGGAGGTGGAGCCTTGCTAGAGGAGGTGTGTTGTTGGAGGCTGGCATTCGGCATAGGGCTATTCTAGCCAGCTTCCCCTTGCCAGTGTTTGTTAGCAACAAGGTGATGTCCGGCCTCTGCTCATGCCACACCTTTCCCCTGCCATCATGGAGCTTCCTTTCAAGACTGGAAGCCAAAATAAGTTCTTTCCTACCATCAGCTGCTTCTGGTCAGGTACTTTGTCCTAGAGTGAGAAGCTGCTGATACAGATGCTAAACACATCCATTAAAATACCACCAGAGCAATTCTGTATGATCATTGCCAAGAGGACTTGCCAATAACCAATAACCAATAACCACAGGCTGTAAGCTCATCCGACACTGACTTCCCACTACCAGTCAGCAACACTATACAAAGTAACCACACCTGAGGCCCACTCAGACGCTGCTTCTGTTGCCCTTGGATCTCAACTCCAAGTCTTGCTGGGAGAGACACCTTTAAAACTCCTTTAAGGACGGAACCTTCTCATCTAATTGGTCCCAGTCCTTGTAAGCTGTGAACTTCCATAGAACCATGTGTCCCATGAGAGACCCACATTCCCACTTTTTTCCCCTTGAGACAAATGGTATTTCTGCATTCAGGGCACCTGCAATCTACTTAGCCACACAGGGAAGGGTAAGGAAAGAAGAAGCAGGTGACAAGCATCTCTTGGCCAAGTCCTATGGCAGAGTACTTACTCTCCAATAGCAGATCCCAGAGAATGCCACCCTGTCCCATTCCTATGGCGAAGGTGTGGGGAAAGAGGTCATGCTTACAGCAGCTTCCAACACACAGTGGCATTTTGTGCAAAGTAGAAAAGGCACCTGCTCTGGAAAATCAACTCTGTTTCAACAAGGGTTAGGGAGATGGCTTAGTGGATAAAGCACTTGTACAAGCATGAAGATTTGAGTCCCATTTCTAGTACCTATGTAAAAATGCCAGACATGGAGGTGCAATCCCAGCTCTGTGGAGCTGGACACAAGAAGTCCCCAGGGCTCACTGGTTAGCATGTCCAGCAGAATCCGTGAGCTGTAGGTTCAGCGAGACACCATGTTTTGAGGAATAGGGTGGGGAGCAATTGAGAAAAACACCAGACATCAATCTCTGGCCAACACACACACACACATGCACACACACATGCATGCACGCACACGCACACACATATACATACACACATGCACACACACATGCACATATACATATACACACATACACATGCACACACATACACACATGCACACATACACATACACACATACACACATACATACACATACACACACATACACATACACACATACATGCACATATGTAAACCTGCACACAATGGACGCCTACACATATAAACATACACACATGCACACTGCACATATACATGCAAAGAAATGACACCCAACAAGCAGCCATTCCTCAAGATGACACCTTGAGCCAGGTATGAGGCTTGGTGTTTAGCCTGGGCTCCTTGTCAGCCTCCAGGATCTCCAGGGCTGCAGGCAGAGATGTCTCCAGGGTCTCAAAGGATGTCTTCATGATGCGGTGCTTCCCCACTCAACCCATCGCCTGCTTCCTCCCTCCGGCTTCAGTCTTGGGCAGGCTGCTTTGATGTAATGTGAAAATGGTTGGTGAAACTAAACTGAGGTGGGATTTCTCAACCTCAGCGTGACTGACATTTTGGACTCAAGCAGTTTGGAATGGGAAGTGTGCCGCCCTGGGCGTTTGGAGGATACTCCGCTACACTCCCAGGCCAGTCTGCACACTCCAGCCACAGGCCTTCGTGGAGGACTCGTCCTGCCCAGAGCCACGTGCTCTCTTCCCAGGACTAGGGGACTTGTTGGGAGGCATAAAGAGGTCAAGGTATGTCAGCAACTACGACAAGCATGAGAGATCCCCTGTTCCTAGCCTGGAGATAAGGTGCCATTTGAAAATGGATCCTGTGTCCTGTCACTTTGGAGAGCAGAAGAGTTCTCTCCTGTACTGGCACTTGGACCTGAACTTGGGACTTGGTAGAGATGCTGCATAGACTCCATGACTGTGGCGGCAGGCAGTCACACTCGGTGAGGAGAGCACAACGTCACACACTATATCCTTCCATAGATGGAGTCTCGATTCACATCAGGCTGTTCTGTTGTCAGCTTCCAGTTTCTTCCCAGCTGAGAGCTGCCAGGGACTTCTGATTCAGAAGCTTCCTGACAGGAAGCTTGGAAGCCATTCACTGAGCTGCACAGCTCTGCAAGAAGTGGCCCGATGCCTCTCCCCTTCAAGGCCGAGCTGTCCCCACCCATTCCTTCTCTCCATCTTCCACATGGTCCTTGGCACAGCCCTCCTGTTCTTCCTGCTCTCACAAAGCATCTGTTATGCCCTTGGCTCTCAGCCTGACCTTCTCATTAGCTGGACTTGGCCTTCATTATTTCTGTCTGTGGCTGGCGTGATCATGCTCATTTAGACTCAATGGAAAGGGAGCCCTGGCCGACTGAGGGCCGAAAGAAAAGGGGTGCTTCTGCTTGCTCAGGCTATGGTTTTGGAAAGCCAAGGCGGAGGTGCTTCCCGGGTCTCTAAGGATGTCCTCATAATGGGGTCTTTCCCCACCCCATAGCTCTGTTTCCTCTCTGTGGCTTTAACCTTGTGCAGGTTCATCTTAGGCAACATCCAGACAGTTACAGAAACTCAACTCAGCGGCTTTCTCAACGTGGGCTTGATTGACATTTGGGCTGAGCAATTCCTTGTTGGGGGAGGGCTTGTGCTTGTTCTAGGCATTTATGGGATGTATAGTGACAATCTGTATCACTAGACACTTCTAGATCTAGCATCCAAAATTGCCTGTAGATACCCTGTAGGAGGTGACATCCTCCTGATTGGCAAGCACAGGCAAACATCACGGCATCTCAATCGTTCCAATAGAAACACATCCCGTTTCCCCATTGTCCCAAGAGGAGTCCTGGACTCAGTTCTGACTCTCTGACGATCCCAGGCTGTCCCTGAGCCCTTGATTGTGGTGGAGAGATAGAGACACACCACCTAGTCTGGACCAGCTTTGCTAGAGTGAGAATTTAGGTCAACCATGCGTAAACCATTGGTGGTTAGGGAGACTGTTTTCTCAAAAGGGACAAGAGAGAATCATGTCCCCAAGGGAGGGATTGTCATGACGGTCTGGAGGAATTCCCTTCTGAGGGGTCTTCAGGCTGTTCTCACCCATCCTTCTAGGGGTTTCAGCTGGGCCCAGTCATGCCAACGCCCAGGAGTCCTTGGGCATGAAGAAAAGGCAGGTTAGTTATATCATTATTTTAGTCCCTGGAGCAGAGATTCCTTAGCTGGAGTCAGGCCCTTTAAATTACATAGGAGACATTTGTGTACATAGGAGATTTCCTGGTGAGATGGCTCATTGCTTTTAGGCAAAGTTTATCATCACCCCCCCTCCCCCAAATATCAAGGCATCTGCCGTCAGAAGGCTGGCTTCCGGTTTCCACATCTCTCAAGTGTAAATCAAGTGTAGACCTAGGAAAGATATTTGTGTGTTACTGAACAGAACCTTATGTAAATACCTTAATATGTTGCTTTGAGCCCATAATCCCCTTAAATTACATAGACTATGTATGTGTCCATAATGGAATGATTGTTCACATGAACCAAAATGTTCTCTGTGTCAATTAAGGCTCTCAGATTTTTCTAAAAAATCCAAGAAATTAAGACTGGAAGACTGTTATATTTACTTTATTGGTTTCTGTGACCAAATCCTTGACTAGAAACATCTTAAGGAAGGATTTATTTTGGCTTACAGTTCCAAGAGGTGCAGTCCATTATAGTGGGGAAAGCATGGTGGTGGGAACGGGAGACTTGCTGGTCACATCAATAGTCAGGGTGTAGAGAGAGATGAGGAAGTGGGGTCCAACTAAAGAACCTCAAGGCCTGAACACCCCAGGGACCTACTTCCTTCAGGAGGCTGCACTTCCTAAAGGTGCCACAACTATATAGTGGCACCAGTTGGGGACCAAGTGCTCATACATAGGAGCCTATGGGGGACTTTTCACATTGAAACCAAAACAAAGGCCCTGACCTTTCTGTGTATGATGGCCTCCCTGTCTCACACGGATGTGACCTGATACAGGGAACAGTGAGTAGGAAGTCAATGAGCACTTGTAATCTTCCTCCTTTTCCAAAAGGCTAAAGGCATCCTGGTAGCAAGTCATAGCAGAGGCTGGAACCAAGTCATCAGGACATCCTTTCAAGACAGTCTGGTGGCCCCTTAGGTGAGTTGAATGGCATACTGTGACCAGAACCCATTGGTTTACATGATGACCTCAGAGCTCATGTGTCCTTGGGATCTGCTCCAGTGTTTGGCACCTATTAGCTCAGGTGGCCACCGAGGCTCCAGCCGGGCCCTCTGCTTCACTTTCTCCTCTTCAGGCACTACGACCTGCTAATCCTCAAAACTGATTCCTGCACCAGGACCTTTGTACTAGCTCTTCTGTCTGTCTTGAGTATTTCAAGGCTCAGTCCCTCACTGTCTCCCAGGCTCTGCTGGAAACCATTTCTAGGCTGGTATTCTCCAGGCTTCCTTGAGCCTTTTGCATTGTCTGCATATCAATCCCAGCATCCTCTGCTCTGGAGTCACTGACCAGATCCTTCTCCAGGAGTTGTTGGCAGAAGTAGCTGGGAGCTGCATGAGGCACCTTGGGTAAGAAGGGCCAGTCAGAGAACAGCTTGCAAAGTGGCAGAGATGACAGCAGGCTCTAAGACCCCTGGGCAGGGTTGTGGGCTGGCACCATCGCTCCACTACTGTGACAGCTATGGCTTGAAAATGGGTGGAATTCAGACCAGATTAAGAGATATTCAGAAGTGGGAGCAAGTGGAACCTTTAGGAGGTGATTCTGGGGCTGGGAAATAGCTTGGTGTAAGATCTTGCCTAGCACACATGAGGGCTGGTCCCAGCAGTATAAATAAAGAAAATTTAAAACAAAGGGCTCTGGGTAGATGGCTCAACATATAAGAGCACTTACCTGCAAGCACCAGGTCCTAAGTTCAATTCCCAGCACCTGCATTTAAAAATAAAAAGCCAGGAGTTGTCATGTACATCTGTAACCTCAGGTCTGTGGAACAGGAGAGACTGGAGATCACTGGGGCTTACTGGTCAACCCATCTGAAAATGGCAGCTCCAGGTTCAGTGAGAGGTTCTCTCTCAAGGAAACAGTATGGACGAGCTATGGGGGAGGACACCCGACGTTCCCCTGATGCCTCTGCACACACATGTGCACACACCATGCACGTAGAGACACCACACAGCTATACACACACGAAAAAATAACAATGAAAAAGAAATGCAAACACGGCTCTCAACGTGGATTAGCTCATTCATGAAATTGGTGGATTCATGGGTTGATGGGTCAATGGGTCACTGGAGAGTGGGTCTGCTCTAAAAGCCAGTTTGATTGCCCTGTGTCACCTCAGGACTCTTCCAGAGCCAAGGTCATTGCCAGATGCTGGCTCTAAACCTTGGACCAAAACAAGCCTCTGTGTTCTTTACAAGGCACACAGTACTAGACCATGGACAACAGGAACCTCACCTCTAACCAGGGCAGAGAAATTGTACCGGGTTGGGGAGTGGGTGCTGACTGCCCCCTGACGGACTTGCTGCCCCAGGTGATTCCTGCCCTGTGCTCTGCCTGATCGCCATCCTAGGAGGTCACGTGCAGACAGGGGAGGCTCTAAACATGCCCCACTCTCGTTTGGTCCTTAGCCCTTTTTATTTATTTTTTGCCTCAGTAACACGTTTTCATAATTCAGAAATCAGAAACACACAGTAGTGAGGTGCTTGCACCCCCATCCTGTGTCTTCACAAGCCCCTCATCTCAAGGGTTTTTCCACATTCCCTCCTTCCTTCTTGTTCCCAGGTCCTCACCACAACCTTTATTCCACTCTTTCCACATCTTTTTCATTTTGAAAATAAGGGCTGGAAAGATGGCTCGGAGGCTAAAGGCACTTGCTTGCAAAGTCCAATGGCCCAGGTTCAGTTCCCCAGGACCCACATAAAGCCAGATACACAGAGTGGCACATGTATCTGGAGTTTGTTTGCAGTGGCAGGAGGCCCTCCTGTGCACATTCTGTCTGTCTGCCTCCTTCTCTTCTGTCTGTTCCTCTTAAATAAATATTTAAAATATATCCCCAAGAAAACATGAAGAGAAAGGCCCATCTATCTTCACATTGTGTGAAATCTAGAAGTACCTTTTTTTTCACTTGCACCTTGGGACTTTCTCTATCAGTTTCTAGAAAGTTCCTGATTCCTTTTCAGGGCTGCCTTGTATTCCATTGCTTGGGCTTTATTTGGCTTATCTCCTTATGGATGGGCATTTCAGCCATTTTCAGTCTATTGATTAACAGATGCTGTATAATGAGTTACCACAGGCAGGAGGAGAATTAGCAATGCCAGAAGCGGTTGGCAGATTCATATTTTAAAGGAACATCTAAAAATATTTAGAACAATGACTTCTATGCACAATGCATGGCCAGTCCCCAAAGCTTCTAGAATTCACTGGTGTCCAGCCCCAAGAACTAGATATTGGATTTTACATGTCAGATGCAAGGCCCAGGGGCTGGTCCTGTAACGGGGTGAGCTGGGGGTTAGAATTTAGATAATGCCCAGCAAAAATTCCAACGCACACCAAAGTTTAAGGAGTACCCGAGTTCTTGTCTACAAAGTTAAAGAATTAAAATCATAGATAACAAGATAGTAAGGTATAGTGGGAGACTTTATTATTTAAGAGAACATGGGGAGTTACAGAGTTCTCCAGCCACAAGTGTGGGGAAAACATGTGTCAGAGAATTTAACAGAACTTATATTGTTCAGCTAAATAAGCAGAAGAAGAAAAGATAACAGAGGCTCCCATCATGAGAAGGAGAGGTTCATGAGGGGAAAAGTCTGGAGCCTTCTCCCACCCCAGCCATTAGCTAATGGAGAGCCATTAGCTAATGGCTGCGGTGGGGTAGGCCTTACCTTCCTAAGGCCAGGATCAGAGGTCCTTCTATTTGATTGCCATGTGGGGAAGAAGAAAGGCTTTCTTCTAGGGAAGTTAATTTAAGTTTTCCCCAGGTGAGTCAGAGAAACAACTGATTGGTTCATATCTGACCAATCAGTTTCAGCACCTAGGTTGTAGCTCTAACTAGACCCCTCCCATTCAAGGGGAGGGGTTGTCTCTGCAGATGCCTGACCCTGTCACAGTCCTTTTCAGGTGCATGGATGCTCAGGTTGGGAGCCTGTTGGAGGAGTCCAACAGGAGGAGAGTGCTTTGTAGGATTAGCCTTCTCACCAGCATCTCTCAAGCCTTGGGTTCTTATCTACGCTAGCAAAGAACTGAGAAGGCAGACTCATGGGAAGGGTAGGTTAGGAAATTTGTCTTAGGGAGAGTTAGGATTAAGAGAGGAAGCAAAGTAGGAAAGTCCAAAGCAAAAGAAATCCTCCCCCTCAGGGAAGGGGAGGTGGAGAAGCAGAGGTTAGGAGGCCAGGAGCTAAGAGAGAGCTGCACATGTGGCTCAGGTCCAGTGATAAGAACCCGTCATCTGATTAGTTCTAGCCCTACCTGGAGAGGCAGGGTGGCTTCCATGTTTCTGTGGGCCAGTCCCTAGCTAACTCTCTACCAGAGAGAAAGGCTACTTTGCTCCAAGTTGGAGAGAGAGAGGGGGGGGAGGCAAGGTGAGGGGACCTCTGCCTGTAGCAAGGGTCCTCAACAAGTTGAGAGGACCAAATGTTCATTTTTTGTCACTTTGGCTGTGACATGTCTCTGCCACCCCAACCCCCATTTCTAGTGCCAATTAACAGAGGTCCACATCACTTGTCAAAGGAATGGATCCAATTCCAGATCTCCTGGATGCACGACTACTTAGAATGAGCCCCACAGAGGCGCCCCCAATGGCATCATTGAAGAACATAGGTCACCGATGGCTCTGGGCTCCATCACAAGCCCATGAAGCATGCACTGTTCCAGCCTTCAAGGTGCAGATGGGGACAGAGGCTTGGGCTCAGGGCCACTCAGGAGCCTAGCCCAGGTCCCATCCTGAGGTGTGAGAAGGCAATTTCCCACTAGCTGTCTTCATGACTCACAGGTACCTGTCATTTGGTATTTATTGATGCTTGCTCTTTTCCCTGGCTCCCTGTGGTCTCTGCAAAGCTCCAGCAAGTACACAGTGCAGGGGTCTTCGCCCACCCTGGAGGAGGGGCAGGTCTCCAGCCTGTCATCTTTGTCCCAGGCTGCTCCCCCCACCAGAAAATCTTCAGAAGTCTCCCCCTTAGGAGAGCAGCAGGGTGTGGGACCAGCCTCAGGGCCTTCCTTCCGGCCTCTGATAAGGCCTGGCAGCCCAGGCTGGAATGTCAACCCTCCACCGGAAGGGGCTTGGGCAGTTCCATTGTTTGCTCTCCTGGGACAGCAGTGCAACCTTATCAGGGCTGGCAGGAGAGGGCCAGGGGCAGGACTTTCAAAGACAGCACTGGCGCAGAGGATCACGGGATGGAATGTTTCTCCAGACTCCGGAACTCAGCAGGATGGGAGGCAGGCACTGAGTAGACCTGCCCTCGGAGGCCTGGGGCAGGTTTCAGAGTACAGCATGCAGGCACTTACTTCTCCTGGTGAATATGGTGTGTGTGTGTGTGTGTGTGTGTGTGTGTGTGTGTGTGTGTGTGTGTACACGTGTGTCCCTGGCTGTGTGAGTTTCTCTGTGCATTCATTTATGTAGATATAACTATTTGTCTCTGAATCAGTGTGTCTGCATATACTTCTGTTTAGGATGATTTTTCTTCTTTTTTTAAAAATAAGTTTCTGGGGACCCAGGGGTCTTGTGTGGATGCCAGGTAGGAACGAGTCACATCCCATGTCCCATGTGCTCTCTCTCTCTCTCTCTCTCTCTCTCTCTCTCTCTCTCTCTCTCTCTCTCTCTCTCTCTCTCTCTCTGTGTGTGTGTGTGTGTGTGTGTGTGTGTACAGGCACACATGCACTGTGGGTGACAAAAATCTTTGCAATTCCTAAGAAAGCTCCTTTCACTTTCCGTCCTTGCTTGGGGTCCCTGATGAAAAATCAGCGTTTGCTTTATCTCTCCACTTCACTCCTTCCCTCCTTCCCTCTGCATTCATCTTTTTTAAAACAGAATTTAACACTCTATGTATTGCACTGCTTGGATGTTAAACAAATTATGCTAGCATAATCTATATGAAATATTCCTTGGGCTTTGTAAAAGACATCTTTAGGCACAAATCCAATATGCAGGCTCATATAGAGAGGAAAGCCCTTGTCCTGTAGGGAGGACGAGGAGGTGTGACAATCTCCTGGGTCCACTAGGTGGTGCTGCGGGTTCACGCACCTGGGGGAGCACCCTTCAAACCCTGATCTGTCTTGGGCGGATTTCAGGCTTCCTTTATCACTAGAATAATTTAGAAGCCAGTTGTCCTAGCATCTCATGGGACACCCTAAGAATCATAGCAGTGTTGATGGGCATGAAAAGGGGTCCCCGCTAGGAGCGATGGGGCAGATGTGGTGGTGGTGGGGGGTTATTGGTTCAGAAGATGAAATATATGGACAGAGTTAGCCAAACCTCTAGAAAAAGTTTCTTCAGAACACTTTGTGACGTCATTTCCACTTCCCACCAGCTGGGTTTTATGCCTTTTAAGATGGGGAGATTCAGGTTCCGCTTCTTCCATTTGTAAGAGCAGGTGTCGGGCAGCTGGCCCCAGGGCTTTAAGCAGTGGCTGGTTACAGAAACCTGAGGTAATAAGCCTTGGCAGAGAGGAAGGGCTTTGATAGCTACCAGAGCCTGACTCAGGCAGGACTAAGACCACTGGCAGAAGCAGGTCTGTTTGCAGGAGCTCTGTGGTGGTGTCCCCCCCCCCACCCTGTGTTCCTTTGTGGTGTTCCTCTGTGGCTTCCCTCCATGGTGTCCCTCCCATGGTCATGGTGTCCCACTGTGTTGTCCCCCCACCGTGGTGTCTCTTGGTGTTTCTCTCATTCCGTGGTCATCTCTCTCTAGCCATCTGTGTACCACCAAGCGCTGGGACAGAAACGGCCTTGTTCCAGGGCTTCTGTGCTCTGTTCGGCCTGTCTCAACCCCCTGCCCCAGCGCCCATGGAGGACGCATCATAGGTGGCCAGGACAAGCCTGGCCCTCTCAGGTCAGGATCAGTAAGGTCACACACTGTCTGAAGAGCCCTCAGGCTCGCCCCCCATTAAAGGTCCCATTTCTGGGCCACATTCTCTACTCAGACCTTCCTTGGCCACCTTAACCCCAAAGTCTGACCTCCCTCCTTGCCTTTCCTTCCAGTGGCACCGCCCCCTTGCACCTCTTAGTTTGCTTGGCACATGAGAAATGCCTTAACAAAATAAAATAAAAGCAAGAGCTAATATGATGCTATGTGTCTGCATTACCAGGACTTAGGAGTGAGGCAGAAGGAGAAGAAGTTCAAGGTCATCCTTGGCCAGAGTGGAGGAGGGGAGAGAGAGAGACAGAGAGAGACAGAGAACAGAGGGAGGTATAGAGGGATGGAAAAGAAAGAAAAAAGAATGAATGAAAGGAAGAGAAAGAAGGAAGGAGGAGAGGAAGGAAGGAAGGAATGAAAGAGGGAGGAACAGCAGGAAGGAAGGGAGGGAGAGAGGGAGGGAGGGAAGAAAAGCAAACCCTAGCAATGTTCCAGCCCAGGTGAGGACCCAAACCTCCCCTTCCCTCCCCTTCCCTGTGATTCACCCAGCGAGTGGAGTGGACTCCACGCTGCTCTAAGCGCTTCCCAAGAGGTGGCGCCCGTGTCTCCCTCACAGCTCCTCCAAGTCCCCAGTCCTTCATTTGTATGGGACCTCAACTTCCAGAAAAGCACCCCCCGCCGCCACACTCCAGGCTTTGATTTGGCCACGAGGATCTGCAAGCAGGAAGGGAGGAGTGAGCGCAGTCCTGGGGAGCACCCCCAGCGGGCCAGGTTCCTCCCAGCGAGGACACTGAGTAGGTCATGGTCACTTTAATCCCTGGGCACATGCAACCAGAGCCACCAAACTGCGGTGGTCCCTGCAGGCCCCCGCTGGGGTAGAACCCTGCAGGTCTCCCTGGGCCACCAGCCCCTTTCCTCAGAAGGTGGCCCAGCTGCTGTTTCTGTACCCTGCTCAGAATGTCACCCAGGGGGCACTGGGGAAATCCCAGGCGCTAATTTGTTTTCTTAGTATGTGCTTTTCTCCTTACTGTGGAAGCTGATCCCATTAATTGAGGGTTTCACTTCTGTTGTGTGCAGACTACCTGCAGGGTTTAAGTGCGTTTCCTCCAGATCATCTGTAATCCTGTAATCCGCACGGTTTAATGTCCTTTACAGGAACTGGGAACAGGGGCTTCCTTTTTAGGTAGGGAAGGCAAACAGAAGAAGCCTTAGATTTCCACCCGCTGGTCCTGCTCTAACGCCAAAGCTAGAGATCTCAAAGAAAAATCTAGAAGGAAAGATGTGTCACAGCAGGCTGAAGAAATGGGTGGCTTCTGATTCTCTCCCTCTCTTTTGCAACCCCTTCCCTCAATCTCCTGGATTTCCTCTCCTTTCTCTCTCTTTCTTCCTTCTTTTCCCTCCTTCCTGCCTTTTCTTTCTCCTCTCATTTCTCTCTACCCTGAGTGTGCTCTGGGGAAGGACTAGTTCCAGCACTTAAGAGAGCTAAGCATCTTAGATTTTAATGTGTACCCAAGGAAATCACTTCAGATTTTTTTTTGGTATATGTGTGTGGTACATACATATGTACATGTGTGTTCATATATGTATGGGTGCACATACATGTGCGGGCATGCGTGGAGACAGAGGACAACCTTGGCTGTCAGCCTCAGGAACAGCATCCGCTTCTCTGTGAGACAAAGTCTCTTAGGTCTGGGCCTCACTGGCCTGTAAGCTCTGGGCATCTTCCAGCCCTGGCAGGCACCTGGCATTTCACATGGTGATTTAACCCAGGTCTCCAAGGCAAGCGCTTTACCCACTGGGCTAGCTCTCCCCAACCCAGGATCTTAATAAAATTCAGACTGGGGTGTGTGTATGGGGTGAGCCTAAGATCTCCTCTGTCTGACTAGCTCCCAGATGTTGCTGTCCAGGGCAGGTTAGGCAGAAAGGCCTGTGACAGATGGAAGGATAAAGTGCTGTGTGTCTGTGGAGTCCATTCTACATTCTGAGAGACCTCATGGGGGCTGACTGTGATGAGAGCATCTGGGGGCCTGGGACAGCTGGACCCTGAGCCATTTCAGACTAGCTACTCTGGAACCTGCAGCTTTGAATCATGGCTCTGGGAGATCCTTTGAGGTCAAGTCCAGAGAGGTAGACAAAAGAAAGTAGAAAGAGAGATGCATCACTGGCAGCATCTTGTCGAGAATCCCCTCACTAGATAGTGGCTGTATCCATTAGTTTTCCATTACTGTACTGAAATCCTTAGGCTGGGAACTTTATAAAGAAAGGAGGTTTATAGAGCTCACAGTTTTGAAAACTGGTAATCTGGCTCCAGCTCAGGTGAGGGCGCTCTGGCTGAAAGAGCTTGCTGAGACAGGAAGCCAGAGAGAGGCTGGGGAAGGGCTGAGTTTCTTGTTTTAAAACACCCTTCTCATAATGATTTGACAGGGTACAAGGAGAATAGCACTGATCCCTTAATCCCTCCAAAAGCAGTACCAACAGTGACATAATTATGTCCCAGGAGACCCCACCTTTTAAAGGACCCACCGCCCCCTGGCACTGCCACACTGAATTCTGAGTCCCCAGTCATAAGCAGGGAAGGGAAGGGGACTGATAGAGGGTGAACATCAAGCAGCCCCTCTGGGCTCCTCCCACCCGAGGGAGTCAAGATAACACTCCGGGTATGACGTTAGGGTTTTGCAAAGGGCTGGGAAGGCTCAGTAACACTGGAGGGCATCTACATACCTGGGGGTGAGGCTCACACTGATGGTGGGGAGCCTCCCCACCAGGGCATTTCCAGCTCTGAAAGCATCACTTTCCAAGCAAGATGAAGTCTTTCTTTCCTATGGCATCTCCGTGGGTTCATGGTGTGTGTGGGGGGGGGCGGTGCCTTTCCCCAGAGCTTTGAGTTTACCTGTCCTGTTCCTTCACTTCAAGAGACCAGGAGTCACTGTCAGTTGAAGTGTCCAGTGTTTGGATCCCATCCTCCTCATGTCCCCATCCTTCCTCCTTTGTCCCTTGGCCATGCTCCCTAGAATGCTCACGACTTTTATCTTGGGCTGTGGCTCAAGTATGTCTCCTGCCTCAGCTCTCAGCTCATCTCTCTTCACTGTGCCCAGCCAGTTAACGCTTCTTGTAAGACCTGATATTCTTCTGTCTCACTCACACATTTTCTTTGTCTCTCAGCTACTAGAAAAAAAATTTAGGGCTGGAGAGATTTCTCAGTGGTTAAGGCGCTTGCATGCAAAGCCTAACAACCTAGGTTTGATTCCCCGGTAGCCACATAAAGCCAGATGCACAAAGTAGCTCATGCATCTGGAGTTTGTTTGCAGCAGCTGGAGGCCCTGGAGCGCTCATCGATTTTTATCTTCTACAGAACACTTATGATTTGCCAACAACTCCCTTGGCACCTCTGATCCTCCTGCTTCCCCCATGCAATCATCATTGTGGCCACTCCTCACTCCAGCTCCCCCAGGGGGGCAAAGTCATTTCTCCAGAGCCCCTAAGCCCTCTGTTCATCCCTGCTAGAGTCTGCCTGCACCCTCCCTCTAACATGAGAAGCAGTTACTCTGACCTTTGACTTTCCATGGTGTTATGAATGATGCTGCTTAGGTGGGAAGCCCTTGAGAGGTAGCTCTCAGTGGCCTCAAGTGTTTTACTTTGCTTCCTGTAACTGAAGCCAGAGACACACGAAACAAGGCCAAGTCCAGCCCAGGGCCAAGTGTTGGTGGGTTCACAGTCCATGATGATTGCCTGAGAGAAGGAATGAATGAAGGAATGAATGACTGTGTGGGAATGGTTTCTTAATCTCCAGGAAGTTACTCACTTCATCTGATTGACAAAGGTCATAATGGAGAACTTGTGGATCTTTACCTCAACTAGCTTTTTAAAAGCTGTGCTATGTCCTCAGTTTACCTTTCTCTGAATAGAGGGTAACAGACACGGGACACCATGTAACTGCAGAGATGTCTCAGAAAAACCAGTTTCTGATGTTTAGTTGGTTAAAACAATGTGTGCCTTTGAATTATTATTGTGATCCTTCGATTTATCCTGACGACCTGAATGCATGCCATTCATACCTTTAGTCTGTGAACTAGAGCTCTGAAACTAACTTCAAGGTCAAGTCCAATAGTCTGGCTGTTGGTTGGCGTGTATTAGACTGATTTGACTAAAAGATAATGGAGAGGCAGGGCATGGTGGTGCGAATTTTTTAATCCCAGCATTTAGGAGGAGAAGCAGGAGGATTGTTGTGACTTCAGGGCCATCCTGAGACTGCATAGTGAAATCCAGGTCAGCCTGGACTAGAGTGAGACCCTACCTAAGAAAACAAACAAACAAACAAAAGTAATGGAGTTAAATCCCATGCAGTTCACTGTAGGTGGGTACTGGGAACCCCAGATGCGTTCTTCTCTAGGGAGTGTAGAGGCAAATCAGATGAGGTACATTCTTGAATTTCATTTTGACGTCTAGCCAGGCTCCAGAAACCAAACCTTCTCGCCTCCCTCTTAAGTAACCAAACACATGCCCTGGCTATGGAGTTACTCTCATATCTGCTGAAGAATGATCTTTCCGTGTGGCTACAGCCTTTGAGCGCCAACCTGCCCGCATTCCCCAGGTAATTCTCAAACCCTGCTCTCCTTTGCTTCCTGTAACTGAAGCCAGAGACCCGCAAACCAGTCACGACGCTCAGTATTTCCATGGCTGTCCATGAGCAATTTTCTTTCTGAAACCACATCTCCCCAACCCTCCCCACAAACTAACCCAGACTGACAACATGTTTTCTTTCAAAACCTCAATCAAATATCTTGGCTGATTTGCCATTTTCTTTTAGCAAATTCCAGGAAACAGGGATGCAGGGGTGCCTTCTGAAGCCCCAACTTGTGGGTTTCCAAACATGACCTTCCCACCCTGACCAAGGGTGACTAGGGGTCAGGTGCGTGGTCTGCTTTTGCATTTGCTTTCCACACATCACACAAAAGCATCAGTTTATCAGTTTAGCCTTTCGTTCCCTTTGCTTCCTTGTGTGCGTTCACATAGGTGCCATTGTAGGTATATGCCCACACTTATGATGGCCAGAGAATAATCTCAGGCGTTATCCTCAGGAATTCTTTATACCTTTATTTTTAAATAGATACTTTCACTGGCTTGGAACTGACTAATTAGGCTAGACAGTGAGCCCTGGGGATGTTCTTATATCTGCCTCTCAGTTCTGGGATTATAGTTGTGCACCACCATATCTGGCCTTCTTTTAAAGCATGGGTTCTAGGGATTGAACTCAGGTCCTTATGCTTGCAAGGCATACATTTCTCCCATGGAGCCTTCTTCTAGTTCCTTATTTTATCCAAGCTGGTTACATTGTCCTTTTTTAGGTACAGAGGGTGACAATGCCTGGGACACTTTCCTACTTGTTTCTACTTGATGGAACCTTGAGGTATCATAGCAAGGACACTATGGTCTTTCCTGGGAGCTGTTGTCACTCAGGATTGCAGAAAAGGATGGATACCAGCCTGCAGAGATCTCCTTCCCCAAGAAGTCCTGCCTCCTGATCAGGCATGATTCTATAAGCAGAGGCCAGTGTATGCAGGAATACCTCTCTCCTTCAGACCACCAGACTAAAATCATGATGTAAAAAATGCACCAATCTCTGCCTTCCCTACCTTCTAGGTAAAAAGATTCCAGAATCCTGGGTAAGAACAACATGCAAGACTCAGTTTTCTATTTTGTACTCCCATGGGGCCCCAACACACAGACCCATCACCTTCAGAGACAGGTAAAAAGTCTAGAGGTCTCAGCAAAGAAAACTCATCAAGACACAAGACATACCCCCTCTTTTCCAAGAAAAGGATCCCTCGGGATGATAGGTGCTGCAGTCATTTCCTCAGGGAACAAACCTTGAGGAATGAAGAGGACCCAATGTAGAGATTGTCTGCCAAAAAAATAATAAGCTTTCATTTCTGAAAGCCTCTTCAAAAACATTCCTTTCAGCTAAGCGTGGAAGTACATGCCTTATATGCCAGCACTTGGGAGGCAGAGGTAGGAGGAGCACTGTGAGTTCAAAGCCATCCTAAGACTAAGAGTGAATTCCAGCCTGGGCTAGAGTGAGAACCAACCTTGAAAAAAAAAGCCTGTAATATGTTACAGAATAAATGTTCACACTGTAACAGATGGCATTGGGCATAGCAAAGAAATATTTAACCACTACAAGATTTAAAACAAACAGGGCAAACATCAAACTCTGAACTCTAAGTTCGGATAATTCTAACCAGTAATAAGTCCCTGGAGTTCCAATTCTGTCCCCCAGCTCGGCAGCTCATAGCCTCAGATATACTCCATCTGGCGCTGGCAGCTCTCCTTGGCAGCCATCTCATAGTTATGGCATCTCCATTGGGTCTACACCACAAACCACAGTTCATCTTCATGGCGCCATCAGGCCTCCATGCAGGTGATCTGACAAGCTGCCCATGGCCATTTCCTAAAGATAAAACCATGTTGCAAATTCAGTGACCCTCTCTTTTCTGCATTTGTTATACTCCATAATACCAGGTGGGCTACCAACCAATCCAGGGGAGAGCAGGAAAACCCCGTTAGCATTCAGGCCCCTTACTTCTCGCTGTCCCCATGCAGATCATCTGGCCCAATATCAATGGCTGTCATCTCTCAAACAATTTCAGCTGTTTCAGCCCAGAGATTTCATTTCTTTCTGTGCCTTCTCCATCTGCTCACACCAGTCCATTTCCACGCAAAGCAACCCTGCACCAGTTCTCAGGACACAGGCAGGCAGAACGCAGCAAGCCTCTCACACGGCTTCTAGCCCAGTCCCAATAAAGTTCTTTCTCACCCTCATAAACCGAACCTCACAGTCCATAGTCTTTACTGCATTCAGGTCTTTCAACTCTGACCACATGGTCTATATATCAAGCTGGACTCACAGCACTGCAAAGCATCTTTTAGGCAGAGGTTTCAAATCCTGCTACATTCCTCCTGCAGATCAGTTCCAAATGACCAAAGCCACAGAATCAGGGTTCTAGCAATAATGATCCTACTCCTTGGTATCAATTTTCCTGGCTTCCAGACTCGAGGGAAACTCTATGATGGCAAATGGCATAAGCAAAGGCTGGGCATCACCTCTGCCACAGGTGACCAAGAGTGGCCAGAGGGTGAGCCAAACCCTGGCATGGGGAAGCTGGTTATAACACCCATAAGCCTGCCCCCCAAAACAAACTCCTTTCAGGAGACTTCAGTTCCCAAATTGCTATCAGCTGTGGACCTAGCATTCAGAACACATTAAGTTTATGGGGGACACCTGATTCAAACCACCACATTCTGCCCCTGTCCTCCATAAATACATAACCATACATGATGTAATTTTTTTTTTTTTTTAGGTAGGGTCTCACTCTAGCCCAGGCTGACCTAGAATTCACTCCATAGTCTCAGGGTGGCCTCAAACCCACAGTGCTTCTTTGCCTATCAAGTGTGGGCATTAAAGGTGTGCACCACCACACCCAGCCCCCCAAACATTCCTTTCTTGTCCTGTAAATTTCTGTTCTCTGCTAGCACACTTTAGCAATGGGGCTTGGTTTTCCTCATGGCAGGCATTGTAGTTAAACAAGAATGAACCATTCCAGAGATAGTGATCACGGATGGTATTCACAGCTGTTTTCCTCCTGACTCACAGCCTTGAATGAGAGGCCCTGGTGTTCCAAGAGCAAGAGCAGTGTATCAGAGAGAGATTCCTGCCGTTCCTGAGACCCAAGCTTGGACAGGAATAACCGTCCATCTCAGTGCTCTGCGGGTCCAAGTGCTATGGTCCCCTGCCTCCTGACCAGTCCTGCCTCTCTGAGTACCATTCATCTCTACAGCTCAGTGAATGTCACCCTGTCCATTACAGCCACCCCAGCCCCATCCCTGAGACCATCTCTCAACATCCCAGTGCCCAATCTGAATTGGAATTCCCTGTTTGCTTTTATTGTCCTGCACACATCAGAACTCTCCCTTGTCTTCTCCACTCCACTGCTGCCTCCAGGTCTTGGATTGATGACATAGCTGTCCATCCATCTGGTTTACCAGAGCGCAGCGCCGCACGGTTGAGCAGTGTGTGGATTTGCACATTGACAGCATGGCTAGATCCATTCTTGTTTGTACAATGTTCTGGTTTCTTCATTGTAAAAATAGGAAACATCATGTGTATGTATAGAGATTCATGTCCGATGTCTTTCTTTTTATTTTTATTGTCCATAATGAGTTACGTTATTTAATGGGCAAACGATGAGTTATTATCCCCAGTTCTCCAATATCCATCTTCCTCATTCCCAATCGACTGGAAATCCTCCTCTGTGGGCCGTCTGGATCAGTCCTTGGGGCAGGGGACCATGGATAGCCTAGTACTCAGCCTGGTTCTCCTGGCCCAAGTGTGTTGTTACTGAGGGGTGCCATGCCTCTGGATCATCTCCCCCACCACGGCTCTCACAATCTTTCCGCCTCCTCTTCGGCTCAGTTCCCTGAGTTGTGGTGGGTGAGTATTAAGGCTGCTTTAATGTTGAGAACTTAGGGGTCATGTCCGATGTCTTTCTAAATCACTTTCTCTTGTATTTTTGGAGACAAGATCTCTCACTGAACCCAGAGCTCACTGATTTAACCATCCTGGCTTCTGTCTCCACTTCCCTAGCTCTGCTATGACAGGCTCTCACCACCACCATTGGCACTTACATGAGTGCTCTGGATCCAAACTCAGGGCCTCATGCTTTTGCAAAGTTTTCTCAAGTGAATCACCTTCTCAGCCTCATAGTGCCTGCTTTCTCGAGCATTCGAACTACATTTAAATACCAAACCGTCCAGGCCCATGGTGAGCCAATCAAAGCTTCCCATCCTGGCCTTTCTTCCATTCACTTCTCAGCCTTATCATCCATATCTATTCAAGCTCTTCTCTCCATACATGAGTATGTATAACCATGTGTATATATAAGCATGCATATATATGCACATATACTTGTGATATTATCATTGAAAAGATGCAAACAGTAGACTCTCACTAACTTATTAGGAGGCTCCTAGGGTTGCTGTCACCCATCTCTTTAGCCCTGCCCTACATCTCACTCCTCAGCTTCTCTGGGGTCCCCCACAGGATACCATCTTAAGACTTCTTTATTTCCTAGATAGGACTCTCTTTCCCTCTATCTTTGTCACATGCCCACTTCTCATCTTTTTGGTCTCGTTCAAATGTCATTTCTTCATAGATGCTGTTGCGGTCAGCATTCTAGTTGCTGTGCAGAAAGAACCCAAGCAAAGCGGCTTGTGGAGGAATGGGTTTATTTGGCTTACGGACTCGGGGGGAGACTCCATCCTGGCAGGAAAGACGATGGCATGAGCAGAGGGCTGGACATCACCTCTGCCACAGCACTGCAAACAGCGGCAGGAAGGTGTGCCAAATACTGGCAAGGGGAAGCTGGCTTATAACCCCCATACGCCCGTCCCGAACAACACAGCTTCATCGAGGTTGTAAAATCCAAACTGACATCAGCTGAGTTTTAATCTATCAGAACACATTCATTTGTTTATGGGGGACACCTGGATCAAACCATGACAGATGCCATCTATGACATCTCTTGGCTTGCTTTCCCATGGGAGGTTTTTATCAGTGAAATATGTGTCTGTGCATGTTCGTGTGTGTTGGAGTTACCTTTCCCTTTCTGGGATAAACCACCAAAGGCAGCTGATGGGAAGGGAGTTTTTTTTTTTTATTTTGGCTTAAATTCTCAAGGGGAAACTCCATGATGGCAGGGTAATGTATGGCATCAGTGGAGGCTGCACATCACCTCTGCACAGCAGGAGGAAAACAATAGCAGGAGAGTGAGCCAAACTAACACTGGCCAGCTAGGGGTTAATAAACCTCAAAATCCACTCCCAGTGAGAAATCTCCTCCCATAAGGCTTCACTTCCAAGTTGCCATTAGCTGGGGATCAAAATTCAAAACATACAAGTTTACTGATTCAAACCACCATCACCTGATGGGCAGTGTGGGTATGGGCTTGCCATAGGAGCATCTTTTGAGGAGCTCCTCTTCTTTTCACCCCATTCAAGGCAGGGGTTCTCTCTCTAGATCTCACTTTGCTGTTGTTAATCTTTGTTGTGCTTGCCAAGATCTTCTAAGAAATTCTCCTGTTTCTGCCTCCCATTTCTCCATTAGCATGCTGGGAAAACAGAAGCCTGCCAACAGCTTCTGGCTTTTTAAGTGTGCTCTGGGGAGGACTGAACTCACATACTCAGGCTTGTGTGGTGACACTTTATCCATCTCCCCAGCTCACTCTGTGGAAGCTTTAGTCACTGTCTGTCACTGTAACATGAACTGCAGGAGAGCAGAGCCGGCATGACACTTGACACATAACAGGTCCACCGTGTTACCTGGGGTGAGTTTCACCAGACAGCTCCCTCTTCTTTCCCATCCCTTCCAGCAACTCCTTTGCTCCTTTAGCCTGGGAATTGAGGGGCAGGGTCAGACAGCTGCTTGTCTCTTGACCAAATTTTTCTGGTAGCTCAAGCTTTGGGAGGGAAGAGGCATTTCACCAACCATGGAGTTTTACTATCTCCTGTGCATATGCACATCTTGCAGTAGTTATTTTTCTTTTTACCGAGACAAAATATCTCACGAAAGCAACTTACGGAGGAAGCATGTATTTCGGCTTAAAGTTTTGAGGAGATACAGTCTATCGTGGTGGGTAGCAGGGGCAGAAAGTAGCAGCTGGTCACCTTCAGTCCCAGCCAGGAAGCAGAGAGACAAACGCAGTCCTCAGCTAGCATCTTCTTTTCATGCAGACCAGGACCCCAGCCCATGGAAGGCACCGCCACATTTGGGTTGGGTCTTCCCACCTCAATTAACCTAATCTAGAAAATCCCTCACAGATATGCCCAGATGTTGGTTTCTCTGCTGATTCTAAATCTTAACAAGCTGACAGATGAGATTATCCATCACACATCTGTATGAGAACAGATCCTCACAGTGACCCCACAGTCAATGGAATCCTTTGCTTTCCCGTTTGTCCATAGGATAACAGAGGTCCTGAGATGTGGGCTTAAGCAAGACTACACAGCCAGTGTGAACAGAGCTGATCCAGTAATAGGCCCCGGAGTCTAGCCTGAGGCCCTGTCTTGCACCTTAGGGTCCAACAGCAGCAAGAAAAGCAGCCCCCAGGTCAGGGAACTCAATGACACACTAAGAAGGAGAGGTTGTGCTCAGCCTTCCTCACTTCTCTGTTCCATTTCTGAGTTGTCATGTGAGCTCATTCTGCGTGAAGCTTAGAAAGTTGGATATAGCTTTTCCTTAAGAGTGAGTGATTGTGTGGAAGGGAGAAGAGGGGAGCCTGAGTGTGCAGAAGTAAAAGTTGATCAGTGATGTGGAGGAGGGAGCCTCATCTGTTCCTGTGACGAGCTCAAATGGTCTACAGACTTGTGCCACACACTGGTACAAACAGCCAAATACGGGGCCTTGACATTGGTCTGTAATTACTGCAGGCTGTGTGGTCAGGCATCTCCTTGCTACTGAGCGCCAGGAAGGTCTCATGACCCCTTCTCCTCAGGATTGGGAACATCCATTCCCCATTCATCCAGAAGGGGAGTATGGATGGGTTTCCATCATGTCCACCCTGCTGGTCATAGCTTCCTTCCTTTTACTCATTTTCGGTTCTGCCTTGTCTTTCACCATGTCTTCTTTTTATCCCATTCATGATCAGTCGGTGGAGTTTTCTGAATGAATGTCATACGTGGATGATGCAGTGATTATAAGTGTGGCTATATGTTTGGATACATGTACTTGGTGGTCTAGGACCCTGGTCCCTAGAGCTATGGTGGTGCTTAAAAAATTAAAAATAAAACAAAGTAAAGACAAAAAACTATATTTCCCACTACCGTTTTTATTGTCTATTCCCCTTATTACTATTGCTGTATAATTTTTATACAATAGAACACTCACATGGCATGTATCCTTGCAAAAGCCCAACAACAAAGGACCCACACCCATGGCAGGTCTTGCTTCTGTTCTACACTTCATTCTTCTCTGTGAGCTTCGTCATTTCCCTGCTTTCCTGCAGGGAGCCAAGCACAGCAGACAGGACCTTGCTCCCAGCCCAGGAGCACACAGGGATTCATGTTATACTCCAGACTGTGTTCCGCACACACAGTAGAGGAGGCGTTCTGCTGACCTTCCTTTTCTGAAGAATGAGGTCAGGTGGGGAGAACACCCTTCTGTGTGATGGTTTAATTGAACAAATGTCTGGAGTGCTTTTATTGTCCAGTTGGGTTATTCATGTTGTTAATGTAAGGTCATTTGCTTTCTTCTTAGAGCCAGAAGGGCTAGAGTCTAGTTTTTGCCACACTGTTCCAACAAACCCCAAGGGAGGCAGAGAGCGCAAGTAGCAATAGCTGGACCAATGAGCTTGGCAGAGTTGATTTCATGTGTCACCATCATCATCGGCATTGTTGCTGGTACGATTTGCTTCCTTGGCACTTCTGGAAAAATAGGCTCCAGTTTCAACTAAGAGAGCTGGAAGTTGGCTGCATTTTTAACCACCATAGTTTTCTCTCCTGCATTCTGGGGTGTCTATAATCTCTGCCACAGGCCAGGGCTTTCAGATGATCCAATGAGTCTTTCAACTGAACCCGAGACTGCTGTTCATTTTCCACAAGTCGTTAAACCTCCCTTCAGCTCGGCCATCTTTGCTTGGGATAGCTCTTTCTTACTCACATCTTTATTTTCTTTCCTGGGCCTGTTAGTGGGGGTCTTAAACTCTCTTGGCCTCAAGACTTGGCCTCTTGTTATGGGACCTGCATCTGTGGATACCCTGAACCAAAGCCACTCTGGGACAGGTTCAGCATAAACATGATCCTGTGTGACTCAGTCGTCTGGGAGAACTGGACCATGTCTGGACTAAAATTCTGGAATTGGATATTGCTGAAGTGCTATCACCTTCTCCTGGCTCTCCATGGAGCTGGGAGCTGGCTGTGCTGTAGCCTACATGCCTTGTCCACAGTCATACAGAAGCCAACATTTTATCAACACTCCACACCAAGCAAATACTTGAATCACTCCCTTGTCCCTGGCTTTGCTCTGCTTGATAACAGAACAAGTGTTCTGGAGAGAAATAACTGTTGATTCTGGGGCTTGTGGTCCTCAGCACTGACACGCACTGCCAGGTCATTTTCATGGAAGGGAAGGACATTTGCCACCCAAGGAACCAAGCTCATTTTCATCACATGATGCTACTAAACTTCACGAAGCCTGGAGGGAGCATTTGGTTCTGATAAAGTGAGAAAGATTGAGTAGAAAGATTGTTTCATACAAAGACTCTCAATTTGAGACTATCAAATTAATGGGTTGATGCTGAAGTCTTCCCACACCCTGCCATCCCTGCAGGCCCTGCTTTCTTTTAGTCTACAAGGATGCTTTGGACACACTGCACTGCTGAGGATGAGGGATTACAAAGCCAGCACTCCTTAGTTAAGAATGTTCGGGACAATGGGCACAGCAACTATTACAGTAGGAAGTCTGGCCACCTCACCTCACGTCTTTAATCCAAAATTGTGCTCTCTTTCATAGTCTGAGGGAAGAGGGATGTTGAGAATTCAAAAGATGCAGAGACTATGGCTGTGGAAGGAGGTTCCCTTTTGTGAGCTTAGAACTTTCTGGATTGAGCCAGTCCTGACATTCCTGATCCTACTTGGAGGTCAACTAGAAAGTAAGATAATAACAGAAATCCAGCCCATGCAAGTGAGTCAAGGTTGGCTAATGAATAATGCTCTTGAGACACCAGTTGGTAATCAGTAGCTTATGCCTTCTCCTGGGACCAAGATGTGCCAACATTTGTCCTTGGAGTTATTCCAGGGTGGACCCGTCAGAAAGCAGGGTGCAGGTTAGGAGGAAGAGTGCACAATGAACATGCAGCCACCCTTATATGATCTTACCTCTGGAAGCACCAGGCAGTTTCCAGTCCTGGGCTCCTTGGAGAAGGGTCTTCAGGTGGAAGGGTTGGAGAACATGAACATGTGATCAAAGGAAGGTCAGGGGAGGTGGAAGAGGACAGAAAGCCCATCTTGCTCAGGTGGTGGTGATACATTACAAGGAAACCTTGGTAGCTCTCAGAGCAGAAGGGATGGTCACCATGGGTTCCTATGTTTGTAGCAATGAGTTAGGTAAATGTCCTTCAAATCAAAACGATTGCTCATCCCACAGGTATTTGTGTAGCATATACTTGGTGCCCACAGAGATCTGAGCACCAACAACAAAATAATGGACAAGAAAGTCATGCCCATTTGGCATGGTGGCAAATATCTTTGACCCCAGAACTTGGGAGGCAGAGGTGGGATGATCACCATGAGTTCAAGGTCACCGTGAAACTACATAGTGAATTTCAGGTCAGCCTGGGATAGAGTGAGACCCTACCTCAAAAAAAAAAAAAAAAAAAAAAGAAAAGAAAAGAAATAAAGAAGTAAAGAAAGAAAGAAAAGGAAAGGAAAGAAAGCAAGCCATGCCCCTGCACACCCCGAGTGAGCTGTTGTTCTCTGGACAGTAACTAATGAAGACTTGGCCACTTCAATGGCAAGCATTTGTCTAGGCTCCTTCCAGACTCCACACTTTATGGTGGAAAACATACGAGATCCAAGAGTAAGACCTAACTACTCCTGTAACGATGAGGGACCTAGATTGTGTGGCCCCTGGTTAGGGATGCTTGCCCCATTGCTTTCATCATAAACCCTTTCCTATCCGGGCCCCACTCAAGCTGGCTGCCTTGTGATGATGGAAGAGCACTGTTTCCTGGAATGTGATGCCTCCAGGAATGGAAGGAACATTCCACGCACTGCTCTTCCTTCTCCCTGGTGAGAAGTGTGGGACTCAATTGTCTTTCTTTACTTTAGAGGGATGTCATAGCATGTCTACCCCACCACACCCCTGAATTCCTGGGTCTTCACAGGGTCTTTTCTGGAGTCTTTGGAGAGCCAGTGTCCTTCAACGATACACCCCTCCCAGTACTTGCCACTCTGACTTCTTCGTTGTGATGCCCATGATGACGTCGGTATGGAGACCTGTGAGGTTTCCACAGATGTCTGGATCCGAGATGGGCAAAACTTCTTCAGCAAAGAGCCTGATAGTAACTGTTGTGGACATTGTAAGTCTCAGACATTCTTTGTTACATATTCCTTGTTTTTTTGGTTTTTACAGCCCCTTAACATTTTTATAAGCAGAAAACCATGTTTCGCCCACAGGCCAGAAGAACAAAAGGGCCCTGGGAAGGTTTGGTCCATGGGCTAGCGTTTCCCCTCTGCCCCAATCCCACTGCTTTGCACCAGACAGCACAGGTCTGCCAGGATGGCCTGCGTGAGAGGGTGTCTGTGCAGGCCTGGAGCACAACTGCAAGTTCCTCAGTCCCACAGGCATGGAAACTGCTCTGATCTTCCTCATCGAGATGATGGAAAGAAATACATTCCCAAATTCAAAGCCAGGGTCCCTGTTCTATGTCAGTGCCTCTGGCAAAGATGCCACCTATGGCCAAGGGGCTGCAATGAGGGTGACAGTTTGCTTGAGTTTGTGACAGTCCATTGTCATCTCTGTGCTTCTCTGGTTTGATAGGAGCCAGGCTGGTGCATTAAACAGGACGCAAGAGTGAGGTCACGCCTGCCTTCCTTTGGTTCCTGTACGTCCCAGTGAGCTCTCCTTCTTGAACATGATACCTTCTTGCTTTGCTTTCATTACTACTTGGTCCAGGATAATGGGTAGAAGAGTTTATTTGGCTTTCTCCACTATGCGGGGAAAAAGAAACACAAAAAATTATGGTCCCGTAGGTCAAGGAGTTCTAATAACTTCTTGTCCTGGTACTAGAATCAACCTTCGGGAAATGTCCAGAGTGATTTATGGACTAGATGAATCCACTCTAAGCTGGACCTTGGCCAGGACACCATTTAGTACTGGTTCTCATAGTGAGACCCTGTGTCCAACAAGCCTGCAAATCTCCCTGGATCACCAGGAATCAGCATCTGGGCTTTCTCTTATTCCAATTCATACTTACCCTGTCACCCAACGCAGTAATTACCATGAATGTCTCCCTGCCCTATCTCACTTCCTCACTAGCCACCATCGCCCCTGACTTCCAGAAATCTCCTTCAACATGAAAGTCCTCATTGGAGGTCTGATTGTGGGGAATCCCCAGCTAAGAAAAGTAAAATTCTCTGAACAAAACGGTAACAGCAGTGATGGCAGAATTAGGTCCTATGGCCTGGGAAAACACTCATGCCACACAGTCACTATTCCTTACCTGCCCAATATCTTGCCCATGATATGGAACAAGAGGGAGATGACACAGGGTCCCTTAGTACTGTTCCGTATGGGTTCTACCTACCTTTCCCCAATCATCCAATTGAAGAAGTTGGGAAAAATAATTGTGAGCAAACAAACTTCTATTTTCTGCCACCACTCCAGTGCTTTGGGTGAGTCAAGCCACGTGATCAAGCAGTGACAATAAGCTAGCTCACTTCTGATAGGAGTGTCTTCTGCAGCAAATAGGGGAAGGACGGGGGTCAAAGCTGAATCTGAACCAGGACACCAGGAGCACTGAATCCCTACAAGCCACCTCCTGCAGGTGAACACCCTGAGCAGACTAAGGCTGGAACTGTGATGACAGCTTGTCCCAATGAATACAGACTGTCCCAGAGCATCACAGTTCATGATGGGTAGGTTGGTTTTTGTTTTTTTTTTTTTTCACTTTACAGTGTGGGGAAAAAGCAATACTTTCAGTGGAAGTCTTCAAGGTACTGTCTGTGAATTACAGACTTTGGTCTTCTCTTGGGCTAGACAGATGTGTCACAATTCTTTCAGAATGCTGAGCAAAGTGCAAGTTTGGGTCAACCACACACTCACCAGGGGAAATAAGCCTCTACAGTACATGGTGCCCTAAAGCTGTGATGGTCGGTAGGTCAGGGGCGTAGATGTATTTTGACTAAAGGTGATGCATAGGTGTGTAACCCCTGGTAAGTCCCAAAGCATCCACACCATTGCTAGCTACTACCCCAGTAACATATCCACGGCCCTCAGCTGTCACTGTAAAGAGATTCTTCCCCAAGGTAATCAGTAGTCGGCCGAGTTAATTACTACCCAGGATATGTGTGGACTTCATGTTACTGACTTTTATTATCACTGTGACTAAATAAATTTTGTACAGAAACTACTCAAGAGAGATTTTAGATCACAGTGTTAATTCGGTTCATGGCTACTCAGCCTCCTGTGCTTTGACAGAACATGGTGATGAGAATGTGTGTCAGAAAAAAATGTTTACTTTACAAGAGAGAGACAGGAGGGGGAAAGGAGAGGGGAGAGAAGATGGAGAGAAGAGAATGCACGTGCACACACACACACACACACACACACACACACACACACACACACACACAGGATCAGCAATCCCCCAGGGCCAGTTCCCAGTAACCTACTTCTACATCAGGTAAATCTTACCTCTTGCTTCCAGAACCTACCAAAATAGGCCCCAGCCAACTGCTAGGAACCCAGTTCCAAGCACATGGATCTGTGAGGCAATTATATATTCAGAACATTAGAGCCCTCATCTAATAAGCTGAAGAAGGCATTGGAAGAAAAGACTGAAGTTCTCTGAAGACAAGCAATTCTGTCTCCAGATGGTCTTCAGGCTCAAGTCTGGACTTGGGATTTCTAAGCCCTCGGCCTGTCCTATGGAGTGCAGAGGTGCCAAGGCATAATACACTCCCTCTCTGTTCTCTCTGGAGAACCCAGACTGAATAGGCTACCACAAGTGACTTTCTATCTCTGGACAAACAGACCCACCCATAGTGTCCTCTCTGCATCTCTACTAAGTGGGATTCAGTCCCTGGGTGAGAGAGTAGAGTGGGTGTGTGTGGGCAGAGATATCAGGAGCACTGGGCTGGAGAGCTCCATTGGGTGTCCATAGAGCACCTCACCAGGTAACAGGCAAAGGTGGGCTTCCCCCTTTGCTTTCCTTTAGCTATCTCTTACCCCACTTTCCATGTTGAGGAATCCTAGAGATTTGAACAGGGTCACTGGGACGTGCTCTGAACCCACTTGGCAGAGTGCTGGACTCTGTGGAAGGGATTGACAACGGGCATTTATTGTTTTCAGAAATGTCCTCCTCTCTCCCCAAACGTATGTTGAAGTCCTCGCTCACACTACCTCAGAGTGGGATGGCATTTGGAGACAGTCTTTAAAAAAGTGATCCACTAAATATGAGGCTCACAGGAGCCCTAGGTTCAATGGGACTGGTGTCTTTTAGGACATCACAATACAGAGACACACAAAGGGAGAGCATGTGAGGGCACAGGGAGAAGAAGCCCCCAAGAGCCAAGGAGAGGTCTCCAGAGGAACCATCCCTCTGACACTTTGATCTGACTTCTGTCTCCAGAGGTGCTAAGACCGACACACCTGATGTTGACACCCCTGGTCTGTGGTATTGGTTTCAGTGCCCTGGCGTGCATTCCCTCCCCTGGATCTGGGTGAGGAGCAGAACTAGGTAAGGGACTCACCCTTTGGTCCACAGTTGACACATGGTACAGTCCAACAGTTGACCACTGAAATGCTCAGAACTGAAAGTCTCAACACATCTCGACCCTAGTTGGGGTGCAGGTCCCTTGCTGAGATACCTAAGGGCTGTGGCAGATTTTGGAAAGCAGGAAGGAGAGAGCCCAAGGGGTGGAAGACAGGAAGTCCCAGCTGCAGTGGGCTGATCCACACCTCCCTGGAGCCACAGGAACCTGGAGGTCAAAGGTACTAGGGCTTTGAATATCCTGACACCACTCTGAACTAAGGTTGAATAAAAATATTTTAAGAATATACATACCTGTTATGATAGAATAAAAATCTCAGTGGGGATCCTTTTGTTCTGAGGTTCTTTGTTCCCTTTTCCTCTTCCTCCCTCTCTCCTCCTTCTAGAAGATTCTGTGCAGGTGCCTCTTGGAATTCCTATACTCTAGTTAAGTTTCATCTTATAGCCTTGTTCTTTACCATCAAGCCTGCAGTTCTCTTAAGTGGCTGGTTGCAGGATTCCAGAATCTCCGAGACCAAGAGTCCAAAGAAATTGTGTTCTTGCTTGCTCGTTTGTTTTTCTGGGGAAAGTCTCTTCACTGTAAGCTTTATCAGTGATCAGAATCCAAAAATGCAAAGCATCATTGCCTTGTAGTGAGTTCTTTACATTTTTCTTCCCTTCTCCTCCTTTTCTCTTCCCTCCCCTTCCCTCCTTTCTTCTCCCCTTCCCTTCTCCTCTCCTCTCTTCTTTCTCTCCTCTCTTCTTCTCCTTTCTTCTTCTTTTTCTTTCTCTCTCTCCTTTCTCCTTTCTTCTGGTATAGGGCTTCTTAAGCTTATATACAGGTTCTTCTTAGAAATTATGCCTTCTAGTTAGAGCTCATTTGGGAGGCTTGTTGTTTAAATCAAGCCTGTGGTTCTCCTATATGTGAGCTGTAGAAGGTTATAGAATTGTCAGTGAGGTTAACATCTCACATCTATCTCCCAAATGGGAGTATTTTGAAACCCTCCCAGAACACAGTCCTGCTCCCGAGACCACACAAAGGCACAGGAGGACTATAGGCACAGCTTCTTGGGACATTAATTTTTCCCGAGGTTTCAGGAGATCATTAATTTGATATTTACTATAAAGGAACCAGGACTTCTATGGCATGGAATGTAAAATCCCCGTGAAAGAGTCAGATCAATAAAGCACTTTCAAGCCCTCCCATGCCTCCCATGTCCATGTGGGGGATGCTTGGAGCTCATCTCCAGACCCTTGTGCATCTTCACCTCTGCATCCTGAGTAACTCAGCAGACAATTCTAAGATCTGCCTTACAGAACAGGCAGACTTTGCGGAACTTTGTCATTCAGGGTGGAAACTGTTTTACTGAGTCCCATGGCCAAGAGAACTGGATCTGGATGGACAGGCACATAGGGCTGCAGGAAACATACCCCCAAGTGTGGCCCAGAGCCTCACACACCTAGGACTCTGGCAGCCAGCGGGCCAATTTCACATGGGTTCAGCCTAGAGTGCGTTGTAATAGAGCGAGCCTGGATTCCATTGTCATTCCTTCACAGGCCTCAGACAGCCATTTCTCCAGGGTGGGAGCCTTTCTGGCTTCGATAAGAAGCCTCACTCACTTCCTACTTGTCCATTCCCCTTTCTTCCAGTGGTAATTGCTAACTCATTCTATTCATTAAAATGTATTAAGCATCGGGGTTATTTTCGTGTAGATTATCAGTATTATACACTTGGAAAGTTCCAGTAGTCATGGAGCCACAATTTCCAGCTGATATTAAAGAAATAAACTTCTAAAAATCTTACTAAAACCTCTAAATTTTTGTTAGTTTGTAGCCTTTCCTCTCAGGATATCATAAAGACATATTGAAAGTCAGCAACATGGAATTTTATGTTTTTTAAAATCAGGTTAGTTAATATTAGCTGCTGTAACAAACAAGTTTCTCCCTTTCACCCAGATCCCAGTGGTCTAACAGAAAGGTTTAATTCTGCAGTGTGAGAAGTCCAATATAGACAAATCACCTGGGAAGATTGCAGTCAATGGACCCACTGAAGGAAGAAATGGAAGAACAAACTACCTTGGTCAGAAAGGGCACTTGTTGGATGCTGGAGAGATGGATCAGTGGATAAAAGCACTTGCTTGAAAGACATGATAATCTGGGTTCAATTCCCCAGATGCACAAAGTGGTGAATGCATGTGAAGTTCATTTGCAGAGGCAATAGGCTCTGGTGCACACATAGTCTCTCTTTCTCTCTCTCTCTCTCTCATAAATAAATTAAAATTTAAAGGTGACAGCTGGATGACTCACTGCTTCCAGATTCTGTCCAAGCTCTTGAATGCCCATCCCAGGCCTGAGGTAGAATCCTGTTGCTGAAGAAACCACAGAAAGCCATCTAACAGCATTGAGAGACCCTATGAGGTCCAGAACGGTAACCAGCCCCCAGAAGATAGTCAAGGCATTGCTGGAAGGCACTGCATAAGCTGCCAGGAGAAGCTGGTCAACAACAGCTGGAATAAACAGAGACCATTGACATGAAACACAGTCTGCTGCTGTGAGTAGGCTGAACACACTTACTACTGGGAGAGAACTGCGAACCAAGAAAGGAGCACTTGTGCAATGGAGGAGCGAAAGCCTGGGGGAGGCAATCAACAGCTTTTGATTCGGCCAAATAATCCACTCAGTGACAGGGATCCCCTAACTAGAACTGGGGACTTAGAGCGAAATGCACTTGGAGCCGGACTCTTGGGCCCCCAAAGAGAGATGCACTATACAAGTGATTTACAAAGAGGCTACTCACAATAGAATCTAACTCAGAAATGTGTATCTCAGTTAACCTACACTGATCTCACTCTCCGATGGCGATTCTGTTTGTATCTTTCAGAATGCAGTGAGAGAGCTGTGGCTCATCCAACCCTACCAACGAACCATAGGCCAACAGCTGATATCCTGGCAAGAGACGAGCCACACCAGACCTACCGTGGAGGATCCATATGGAACCTGGCAGATCAGTCAACACAGGATAAGCCAGACAGAACCAATGATTTCGACACAACCTAAAGCAGAAGTACAGAGGTCCCTAAGACCTCAACAATAAAGCAGCCTTAATACTCACTCACCATGACTCAGGGAACTGAGTGGAAGAGGTGGCGGAAAGATTGTGAGAGCCTTGGGTGGGGGAGAAATCCCAGAGACATTACTCCCCTCAGTAATATCATACTAGGGCCTGCGGAACTGGGCTGACTCCTAGGCTATCCATGGTCCCCTGCCCCATGGACTGATCCAGACTGCCCACGGAGGAGGATATCCAGCTGATTGGGGATGGGGAAGAGGGGCATTGGGGAACTGGGGGTAACAACTCATTGTTTGTCCATTGAATGTAACTCATTATGGATAATCAAAAAATAAAAATTAAAAAAATTAAAAGGGGACACTTGTTATTCATGTTCAAATGCCATCGGTCAGAACCAAATCTATGCCCCCCAGGTAGGTTGCTAGGTAATGTCAAACATTAAGGAAGTTTGATAACTGCCTGTCACCGCTACTGAGTCGGGTTATTATTATTATTTTTTACTTTCCTTTGAAAGTAAAAAAATTCTAGCTTTTAGAATGTGTGGCTTTAAAGAGATCTATAATTTTCATGTGTCCTTTCCTACATCAATCTAAAGATTAAAGTAGATGTGTTTTACTCATGAATGTTCAAAATTTTATCCATAACTGTCATTGCTCCCTAAAGAAATTTCCCATTGTACATTTTTCTCCCAGGGGATGTCTCCAGGGCACCTTAGAAAAACATGATCAGATACCACAAGGAGTTGGCCACTTACTCTTTCACTCCTGTTGGGTAAAATTCTACTCTGCCAGCCAAGGTCAAGACAAATAAAGTCATTGTGTTAGGTGATCAGTAGCCTCTATTCCTCTAGCTCAACACAGGTTGTGTCCTGAGTGGTGAATGATCACTTCTCCTCCCTGACATCATATGTGGTTCATGGAGCCTGACCTTGAGCTTTAAGTGAAAATAGCCCTACAGAACTCCTCCCTGAGTCTGGATCCCAGCCATTTTCTGAAACACTGCTCCCTCTTACCCACCTCTTGATTTGGGTTTCTGCTACCTTCCCTCTGGCCATTGAACCCACTCCCAGGTTTTCCATAGGCCTTTACCACATGTCCTAAAGAGAGAAGAGATGGCGGGGAATGGTGGGATATGGGAGGATGATGGACCTGTCTCTATTTCTCTGATGGACACCAGTACACCGCCTAGTAATCAGAGATGAGAAATCCTCCAGCCGTGTGCCACTGCTCCCAGTCGACCCCGGAGCCTGTCTTACTGAGTTTGCCCATCCACCACCCCTTCCTTTCCAAGAGAGTTCTCAAGTGCATTCTCTGAGCACATATGACTGCATACCTGATATGTGCATAGATATGGACATCACACTCCCTGAAAGTGTTAAATCTCAATGGCTAAGCAGTTAAGGAGCTTGCCTGTAAAGCCTAACGACCTGGGTTCCATTCTCCAGTACCCACATAAAGCCAGATACACAATGGTGCACACATCTAGAGTTTGTTTGTAGTGGCTTAAGGCCCTGGTGCACCCATTCTCTTTGTCTGTCTGTCTCCTCTCTATCCCTCTCTGCTTGCAAATAAATAAATATTTTTTAAAAATAGATAAAAAATTTCTCAGAATTCTCAGAAGTTTCATTCAGTATTCCGCTAAGTAAGAAGTATAGAGAAGTTAGAAATACATAGATCAAATTCCTGTTAAAAATATATGAAATTTCTTCCACATGAGAGGGAAGCATGCTTTGCAAAACCATAGATTTTGTTTTCCTGAAACAAAAGCACTTGGAAAAAAAATAGCTTAAGACATTCAACAATTCCTAACCGTGGCAGGGCTCACCATTCCCTAATTTCAAGGGAAGTTAAAAGCATCTGTTTTCCATTCATTTACACACAGCTCACCAAAATGCTGTTTGGTCAGAGCAATGAATCCAGGAAGCTGTGGGGCTGTTTTCAAGTCACACTGTTCTCGACTGGGAAGTGGGCTTGGCGAGCGCTGCTCTTGGATCCCACACGAGCGAAGCCACCAAGTCCTGAAGAATTCAAAACCTCACCGAGGGAGACACCCAGCTATGTGAGGGCTCAGACAGGCCAACAGGGCCAATCCTCTGCCTCAGGACAGACTCGTATTTCAAATCCTTGTCACTCCACGGTGACCTTCATTTCTATTCTGTTCCTGTCATCAACTGCCTCAGCCTCAGGAAGTGCCTCCCATGCAATGCTGTCCCACGGGAGTGGACATTGTTCATGCGTCACTTACATCCCTGAGTCCGTTTTCCCAGCGCTCCCTCCCCATCCATCATTTCTTGCAAGTCTGGGGTTGGGAGCTGCCTTGTCCTCTGGGATCGGATGTTCTCAGGAAAGGCGAATGATCAGGCCTCTCTCCATGGGGTAAATGCATGGTTTGCTGGAGGGGATTCAAGAATTTTCCCTCCCATATCTCACCTGTAGCCTTCATGCTTCAGTTTAAAGGAACTTCCTCAAGTTCTGGGCTATGTGAACAGCCTTCCAGTCCCCTGATCACCAGAAAGCAAAACACCACCTCACATCCCCAGAAGCTCATATTTTGCATCTCATATTGTGCGGTTTCTCAGAGTGAGGAGAAGGGAGCTCCCAACCCCAGACTTGCAGGAATTGGGGGATGGGGACAGAGAGCTTGGAAAATGGACTCGGGGGAGGTGAGTGACACAGGAAAAGATAACCCCACCTGTGGGGAACAGAGAACAAGGGCAACAATACAAGAGTTAGCAATCTTCATGAAGATTCCCACAGACCCTGCTGGTGCTGGGTCAGTGGTCAAAGGATGGTATAGATTCTGGGAACTGTGCAAAGAGCTGGCTACCTGGGTAAATGTGGCTCATTGCATCACTCCATCAGTACTTGATGTTGAACTCATTAGAGTACCCCATAAAGCCCGGCAGGTGAAGATGCCTGGACGAAGACCTTTTGTTGTAGTCACCTTCTGATTTCTGGGGCCAAGCACCCACCCAAAAGCAGCTGATGGAAGGAAAGATATTTACCTTGGCTTACAGTCTTGAGGGGAAGCTTCATGATGACAGGGGTAAGCATAGCATGAGCAGAGGGTGGACATCCCCTCTGTCACAGCAGGTGAGTGTGCCAAACTCTAGCAAAGGGGAACTGGCTCTAACACCCTAAGCATACCCCCAACACCACACCTCCTCCAGCAAGACTCCACTTTCCTAATTGCCAACAGCTGATAACCAAGCATCCATTTGTGGGGGCCTTCTGCTTCAAACCACCACCTCTGAGTTGAAGGAATCTTCAGGAATTTGGGGACAATGCTTTCTTTGGGGAGAAAACATCAGAGAGGGGGTGGCTTAGAGAGAGAGATGTTTAGATTTGCATTCTCCTCTCCCAGTGATCATTTGCATGGATGTCATGGTTTATATATGAAGTCTCCACCCAAAGGCTCATGTGTTGAAGGCTGGGTCCAACAGCTGGTGATTGGGTCAGGAGGGTGCTAACTTCATAGATGGATTAAGCCCTGGATGAGTTCATAGCTGATCTGGAGGTAGAGCTACCCAGAGGAGATAGGTCCCTGCAGGCTTGTCTTTGAGGGATATCTTGTCCCCTGTGCCTCCCTTTCTCTCTGCTTCTT
>PVHP010003008.1:0-82566 GCA_004024765.1 Zapus hudsonius | reverse complement strand
GCATCCTCTCCTGAAAGCTTTTTCATGTATGGCTCCATTGTCTTTTCTTCTTGTCAAGTGATCCAAGTCGATGGTGTGCATCAATTCACCTCCTCCCCATCCGGGTCTTTGCCTCAGTCTCTTGTCACATTAATAGTTCCCCTGAAATCCTATCACTTTGCTGGAGGATTGATGTAAGTCTCCAGCAATTAACATAATTACAAGCCTGATTATCTTCTAATTGCATTATGGGTATTTGGTTATTCATTACACAAATTAGAGAAAATTAAAGAGGAGCAAGATCCTGTGGTGTGGGTTGAGCTCTTTTTCAAAAACAGTTGTGAGCATTTGAATGCAGAGTAATATCCAAGGTGAAGCTCATTGTTGATGTATATTGGCCAACAGGTGATACATTTTGGAGAAAGGTTCTTTATTTCTCCTTTCCTTCTCCTTGTTAAAAACCACAAAATTCTCTCTGAATTATTGAAATAAATCTCTTTAAAATACCAAGGAGTATTATTAGCTGTGAGAAGCACATATTGTTCTGTTTGTTTATAAAATGAGGACATGATTAGTAAAGATGAATAAATAAATAATTGAAAGGAAAATTCTCCAAGTCACATAGGAAAGTTGTATATAGGAATATCAGTAAATTGTAAAGTAATAATAGTTCTTGGATGAATTTCACTGTTGTTAAGAAAATGAGACATGAAACGCCAAAGTGTGAACAGAGGGCAGACCCATCTAGGATTGGACTACATCTATGGGATTTGTGAATCTACTGTTTCACTGTGCTGTACTCTCTCTCCAGGACTGTCGTGACTAACTATGCCTATGCCTGACTTCCCCAATACCACTCACCAAATGAAAGAAAACAACATACAAAAACAAAAGGTATTCCTGGACTTATGCTGAGAAATCAAGCTGGAATCCTCTTGCATGGCAGCTCGCTGTCATGGTGCGGAAAGGGCTATGCAGGCTGCTGGGAGAGAGAAGTCATCAACCACCTTATCCAGGCAGTAGACACTGTGAGCTACAGAGCCTTCCAGCTAGGCAAGGTGTGTCCATTGGTTCAATAGTCCTGTGACTGTTACCAGGGTAACTAACTGCTTTGTGATTGGATTGAGGCCTATTCCATAGGAGGGAATTCATGCCTGTTCTTTGGCTGGGAAGGTCATAGGCCATAAGTAGGAACTGTTGTTTGACTAAATGTATATGTTATACTCATCAAATTGCTCTCTAGATATTTATATTTTTCCTATAGATTAGTGTTGCTCTCAATTTAGGTCAGAGAAACTGTTGTGGTCAGCATTCTAGTTGCTGTGCAGAAAAGAACCCAAGCAAAAGTGGCTTGTGGAGGAATGGGTTTATTTGGCTTACAGACTCAAGGGGAGACTCCATCCTGGCAGGGAAAATGATGGCGTGAGCAGAGGGGTGGACGTCACCTCTGCCACAGCACTGGAAACAGCGGCAGGAAGGTATGCCAAATACTGGCAAGGGGAAGCTGGCTTATAACCCCAAAAGCCCACCCCCAACAACACAGCTCCAGAGTGGTTTTAAAACCCAAACTGCCATCAGCTGAGGATTGATAAATCAGAAAACATTCATTTGTTCATGGGAGACACATGGATGAAACCATGACAGAAACTTTTTTTTTTTTCAGTTAGTGGTAACTACTGTGGATACTCAAAATTTGTCAGAGTACTGAGAACAAGTGACTGTTGAGTGCTCAGCAATAAATTAAATATCACCCCCTCAAAAACTCAGAGAACATTGTGAAGAGAGAATGGAAAGAATGTAAGAGCCAAAGAATGAAGGAAAGTTCAGTGGAACTCTGTGTCCAGATGTGGATATGACAAGACTATTGTCATGAACTCATAACAGCTATGGCTTCGTGTGAGAAAACCTGAACAATATAGAAGAGCTAGCTAGCATTCTCCATGGATGGAAAAGAAGCTCATGAGATCTCACTCCTCCCTAAGGAGCTGCTTGCAGGTAATTGGTGTGGGAGGAAGTAAAGTCATTCTCTTCAGTAGTGCAGTGACTGGTAAGTGGTGGGAAGAGGAAGGGATTCAGGTGGAATGATGGTGGCATGGGAGTAAAAATGAAAAGAAGAAAACGTTTTCCCAATTCCTCTTGTTATATTTGGGACCAGTTGACTTTTTTTTTTTTTTTTTGAAGGAAACTTCATTAATTGATCAGGGAGAGAAAAAAAATGAAAATAATTAGAGATGAAACAAGCAATATAAAACTATCATTTTTTTCCAAAATATCCACTCTCTATAGGAAGTCCTAGAGCTCTATGCAAGGCTTCATTCACCTCCACATCCTGACAACATCTGCAACATGTGTACTGCGTTTCGGGCCCTGTAGTGGGTTAGTTTAAGCATCTTGAAGTTCTTCATGTTAACAATCACTTTTGGATTTCCAAAACCTTCTAGGGCTTGACTAATGAAAAAAGACAAACTATTTCATGGCCATCTGAAGGACTGTGTAACAGAAACATGTGTCCATTAGCATGTCTGCATAACTTGTCTTTGCTTCCTTCTCTGGTCCAAATGGGGTGTGAACTTATGCAGTAGGAAACAAAGTCATCAAGATTGGACCCTGTCTAATAAACTTACTGACTAGGTTTATTAAAACCCGGATGGAAGCAGTAAGGCTTCAGGTAGTTCGTCAAGAACATGAGAGGGTGTCATTAGAGGAGGATATGAAGATTCATAATTCAGATGAAGAAGAGGGGATCTTGGAGCAGACCAGAATATGAGAATAAGTTTACTGCCCCCTTCCCCTGTATTCACTGTTACATCCTACTGATGTTTGTCTGCCAGATGGCCAATGTCATTGCATGAAGTAGGGAAATGTCAGGGCTCTGAAGTTCTGTGAGATAAGGAAGAGACAAGGCGAGAATACCTGGGGAGAATATCTGAACTTCCTGAAACCTATTGTAAATGTGTAAACTGCTAGGTGATAGTAACTTGCATGTGTAATGTCACATACCTACTCTGTACAGACTATAAAATTCCTTGTCAACTGGGGTGTGGGGCCCAAGACCTTTTTCCTGAGTTTGGAGCCCCCGGGCCCAGGTTTAGAATAAAACTTCACTCTCCTCTTGCCAAAAAAAAAAAAAAAAAAAAAAATCTCTATTTCCCAAGTAACTTTTACTCAGTAAACTCCAAATGTTTCTATGACCCAGGGATGTGCTAGAAGGGATTTTTGTCAGTAGCATCTCCTTATTGGAGCTGAGATTTGGTTAATGGCAGAAAATGAGGTATAACAGGTTAGCACAGGTTGTGGACTCAGCAGTCAACAGCAGTCATTTTCAACTCCTGTGCACATATTGTAACACAAATAAAACTTCTCCTCTAAGGCATATACCTGCTGCATTAATTATTCTTTATTTGCATGTCAATAACAACCTCTGCTCAGAAATGCTATAATACTTTTCTCTTCCAGTCACATGGTCAAGAACTATTTAGGAACCACCTAATACGTGATTGACACAGTGATCAAGTGAGACACAGTTCTGCATTCCTGGAGCACATGGTCAGATAAGAAATAATCTCAGAATTATGAGATCTAAATCAGAAGAAGTACAAAGTATTCTGGCAGTGCATAGAAGGGGGAAATGGATTTTTTTCATTTCAATAATAAAAAAGCAAGTGACCCAAAGCTGGGCAGGACAGGGGCAAGTGGCAGCTGTGGGACTTACTAAAGGTGAGAAACTGAGAATATAATGAGGGAATAAGAAATGACAAAGCAACTTCAAGGTTTCTTGTTTGCACCTTGGCAAAAGGAAGAAAGAAAAGAGAGAGAAAGAAAGAAGAAAGAAAGAAAGAAAGAAAGAAAGAAAGAAAGAAAGAAAGAAAGAAAGAAAGAAGGAAGGAAGGAAGGAAGAAAGAATACAAAGAAAGAAAGAGAAAGTATAGGAAGAAAGAGAAAGAATAAAAAAGAAAGAAAGAGAAAGAAGAAAGAAGAAAGAAAAGAGAAGAAGAAAGAAAGAAAACTTGAAGCTTTTCCTAGGTTATGGCTCTGTGAAGCTTTGAGATACAGAATATTTGAACAATGGTTGAGCAGATTATTTAAATCATACAGAAGTGTGATTAGATATAAAATTTTAAGAATGAAAGGCTTATAGCTTCTAATTAAAGACAGCACTGATTGTAAAGAAAGAAGCAAACAAGGACAAAATTAAAGCACTCCACATATAGTGGCTCAGTGGAGGAACATAAGTATGCAAGCAAAAAAGAAAAGAGAGAATACCTCCCAGCAGTCAAAGGAATTAGAGAAGAGCGATTCTGAGGATGGATGGGGGGATAGAAAGCAGGGAGGAAAGCCTCAGATCAATAAAACATATGTGAGAGATACTAGGTGACTTGGACTAAGATAATGTCCCCTGGGATCACAAGACAAATTTTGTGGGGATTAAAGAATTACTTAGAAGGTAGAATTGTCAAAACTTGGTGATGAAATGGTTGTGGGAACTTGGGCAAAAACTTGATAAGATCTGAAGTCAATAATAGCTAAATTCACTAAAACGGGAAAAGGGAAGGGGGTAGGTATGAATTGACTATAAAATTCAGTGAAAAGAACTTACTTAAAAACCCACCAAGAAGAGTTTGAGGGGGTGGCAGAAACCTTAATCTGATTGAAGAGGATTAATGTTTTAACTTGCGTTACAATTATTTGACCATATTATCTCATTGTTCCTACTAGATTTTAAGTCCTACAAAGCAGGAAACATATGGAGCAAGATAACAGAAGAGAAAGAGGAAGGAAAAGAGCATGAGCTAGTAATTCACACCCAAGGGGAAATAATTAATAATAATTAAAATGAAATCTAATAACAAAGAGATGCAAGTTAAACCAGTAACATATTTATTTCTAACAGAAAATTTTAAGAGAGCAAAAATTTTTAAGATACTTTTTGAGCATAGCCTACATTACAGTTCATATTTCAAGCCCTGCTTTCAATGAAGAAGTATAGAATACAGATGTTCACAATAGATAGATATGAATTATAAGTATAAAATATAAATTATATGTCCTAAATACCCAGAAATAATAGTGTACAACTTCTATAACGTGATCTGCCATTTACAATACAATCCGTAAAATTATTCATAACTTTAAATATAGCTATTGTCTGATGTGAAGCAAAATAAAAAACCAAATAAGATTTTATTTAATGGTTATAAAAATTTCACTGTACATGTTTGAATCTACTGTTTCTCATTTTCTATTTTGGGCACCTAGTTGTCCCTACCTTTCCTGGCTCATAGTTAGGAACAAGCAGACTTATTTAATTGACATATTTCTCCAAGTACTGTGGACAAAATTTACCATTCTATGTTTCCACTAAGGCTGTAGACTGACAGGAGAGGAGGGAGGGTAGAGATGTGAAATCCTGCGAGTTAGAATCAGCTTCGGCTCCATGGAGGACAGTGGAAGAAACAGCTCTGGTACTAGACGATGTCACACTCAGGTTTCTGAGCCCATTCTCCATGCTCAGCCTTCAGTGGCAGTATTAAAACCAGCTCACAGTCCTCTCCCAACTTCCTCCAAGGCAGAAGTAATGGGACCCAGGATGTGTCCTTCAGCTTTACAAGAACATAACACATATTTGAACCCATCAACTCAAGAAAGGGAAAGTGTCTTGGCTCAGTCTCTGAGCAGTCGGGCCACATTGTTTCAGGGCCTGTAGTAAGGCAGGGGGACAAGCTGTACATCTTGTGGCCTATTCATAAGAGGAAGAAGGGGTCTGGAGTGCCACAGTCTCCCTAAAAGGCACTTCCATAATTTCCAGAAGACCTCCCACTGAAATCCAGTACTTCAGATTCCATTACTTCCCAACTGGGAAGTGCTGAGCTGGGAACTAAACACATTCCATTTCTAAACCAAGACAGAAGCCCTTCTTCTTCCCACTATCTTCCTTTGGGAATAGGTGCTCATACAGGACAGAGTGAATGAGAGTGTCTGCTCTCAGAAACCCTCAAAGCTAGGCATATGCAGAGTGGAACCTTTAAAGACTTTTCCTGTACCTGGCCATTTTGATACCTGTGTTCCCAGCTGCACTCTTTCTTGCTCATTAAATTAAAGAAGTAATAAAATATATCACTCAGTTCTACATCCTTCTGCTTGATAAGATCTTGCTAATCATGATTTTTTCCTAAATTTATTAGTACCACATTTTGCTCTAATGTTAATAACCTTTTTTACTTCTATAACTGAATAATATTTTATTTATTTTTAAATATTTTATTTATCCATTTTCAAGCAGAGAGAGAGAGAGGGAGAGAGAGAATGCACCAGGCCACCACTTTGTGGGTCTGGCTTATGTGGGTCCTGGGGACTTGAACCCAGGGCCTTAGGCACTGGAAGCAAGTGCTTTAACCACTGAGCCATGTCTCCAGCCCTGTAACTGAATAATATTTCTGAATAGCATTTCTGTCCCAATAATGATATTACTTAGACATAAATGGTCTTAATGAGATAATTTTAAGATTTATACTTATTTTGTGAAGATACTAGATAAAAGTGTGTTGTATTTTGTCTTAATTTCATTGTTGTATAAAATACAAACTTTAAAAATATAAGAAAAGGTCTTGGGTGGAAGTTTTGAGACCTTCTCTAGTAATGTCTCAGAGTTATAAAGAATAAATGAAATATAAATGAATATAACTAAATGCACTTAAAATGGCAAGACACTTCATAAATAGAATACAATATAATGTTTGAAAAGTTCTGCATCTGTCAGAATATTTAGCATGGACTCTTGGGCAACCTGGAAGTTAATTATTATTTACAGAATAGACTATTAACTCAATTTTTTGCAAACAAAGCCCTATAATTTCATATACTACTTTAAGCCTCTTATAAAATGAAACATAATTTCTAGGAAAATAAAAGTAAAAAAATTTTTTCCATTATAGGTAAAATGAGTAATCTGTGATAGTAAGGATCTCAAGCAAAAATACCTTGTTGATTAATTTTCCATAGGAAGTGGTTTAATATCATAATGTTTACTGGAAGACTTACCATAAGGCTACCACAGGAGACACATGAGTGACCCTCTCCCTGACAGCCCAGGCTCACATTTTTTAGCAAACTAGTTTTAGAGGAGTTTTAAATTAGCAAAACTGAATGGAGGGTAAAAGATTTCCCATACACCTGTGTTGGCTAGCTTTTTTCATTGTTGTGACAACATACTTGAGAAAAACAAATTCAATGGAGAAAAATTCTATTAACTCACATTTTCAAAGTTTCACTCCATTTCAAATGTTCCCATTGATTCTATGTTTCTAGTGATGCAGGAGAAAATGATGAAGTGGGTAACAGGACTGAGCTGGTCACTGGTGGTGGCCAGGAGGTAGAGAAAAGCAGACACAGCAGTGGCCCAGTCACAAGTGATTCCCCCGAAGGCCTGCCCCAGTAACTCACTTCCTACAATGAAGCCCCAATTTCTCCAGGTTTCACTGGCTCCCATCAGTCCAACTGTAAATCCATCAATGAATGATTCACTGTCATCAATGACAGAGTCTCTGACTGTGTCAATGAACTTTGAGCACATGATCTCCTGGGGGATAGTTTATATAGAAAACACAGCAGAGCCTCAATCCCCACGGGCCTAGCTTTCCCCAGCATCTTCATCCTAAACTATAGTACAGTTGAAAATGATGAGCTGATATTTTTAAATTACTACTTACTAATGTTCACAGTTTGCACTACTGTTCACTCCTGATAGTGTAAGTTTCATGGTTTGTGTAAATGTTTACTACCATGTTCCACCCCTGTCATATTTTCAAGGGCAGTTTGTTCCTCAGCGTTCTCTGTGCAGCATGAATTCATCTTTCATCCTCACTGGTTTCCTGACAATTGTTACCATTTACATATTAATAATTAATAATAATAGCAATACCAGGTTCTCAGGAGGGTTGAAGTGTTCTTTTGGATTGGATTATATAAACTTCTTTTTAGTTGCCACTCTCCTATTAATAACTGTAGAGGTTAATCTCTGTAAATTTGATGAAATTAAGCATCACCATATAGGGGCTGGAGAGATGGCTCAGCAGTTAGCATGCTTGCCTGCAAAGCCCAACAACTCTGATTCAATTCCCCTGTACCATATAAAGCCAGATGCACAAAGTGGCACATGGATCTAGAGTTCTGTTTATAGCTGCCAGAGTGCCCACTCTCATTCTCACTAATTCTCATTCTCTCTCTCTCTCTCTCTCTCTCTCTCTCTCTCTCTCTCTCTCTCTCTCTCTCTCTCTCTCTCTCTCTCTCTCTCCTGGAAAATAAATAAATAAAATATTATTTAAAAAATCACCATGGAAACAAATCTCTGGTAAGGGATTTTTAGATTAAATTACTTGAACTGAGAGAGCTGAGAGGACCTACCTGACCTAGGGAGAGCACCATCCCATGGACTAAGGTTCCTGAATGAATAAAAGGGAAAAATCTAGCCAAGCATTGAACACATGTTACTCCCTACGTCATCCCTGTGCATGTGACAATGTGATGCCAGCTTCATTCTCCTGCCATACCTTCTCTGCTATGATGGACTTCCCCTTGAAACTCTACACCCAAAGTAAAGCCTCTCCTTCCTTAAGCTGCTCCTGATTCATTCCCCATGGTGCCAGTAGAGAGTGGTACTTGCAGGACAGATGCTGGTCAATCATGAGCCACCACACTGTTTTACTACAGTATAACTGGTCATTGGTAACTCTATAATCAGCTTCTACTGGCCATGTAGTAATATTGGGGTATAAGGAAACATTATGGTCTAGCCCTGTGCCCCTGCCCATGGCTCTAGTAAATGTTGCCATGGTCTACTATGGCCTGAGCTCCTTGACTCTATATGAGTCACTTACCAGGACTCAGTGCCATGGGAGCTAATAACATTAACTGGTCTATCCTACCTACATTGTAGCTTCCCTGGTTGGCTTCAAAAAGACCCAATAGATACTCCCTGATAATATCCTATCCAGGGGAATCATTCCAACTTTCTGAGGTTGTTCATTTAAAAGCTGTACTGCTGTGAGTAATAGTTAATACCAACCTTTCTCTGTGGGTTCCAGAGTGCATAGTTTCATCTTTCAGTCACGCCTGCTGCTTGAGGCCAATAGGGCACATGTAACATCTACCTAATGCCCTGGGGGGTGACCCAAGGGTGCCCTGTCCAATAAAAGCTGAGTCTAGGTCATTTTGAAACTCCATAGCCATCCCATAATGAGATGGTTGCAGACTGAGACAAGGTAATGGCTGGATAGGCAAAGCCTAATCCAATTGTTTTGTCTACTGCCACAAAGAGCTACTTTAAGCCAGTAGCAGAGGACAGGGGACTGATATGGTCCTCCTGTCAGGCAGAGAGGGGTGCCAGGGCTTGTTTCTCATGTCCAAAATTGCACTGTGGTCTCCAAGGGGTCCGCCTTGGCTCTGCACAGCACAGACATTGTTGCACAGCTAAACTTGCATCCTCAGCAGTGAGCTGTAGTGCCCCATCATGGTGCAACGTGTTGCAGAGTCTTAATTCCAGCATGCCCAAGTTTCTTGTGTAGCCAAGGTCTACTTGGGAGTGGAATACCACTGACCAGTACCTGTGTCAGAACATCTGCTGCATCATTACCTGGGTACAGGTTGTGTTTCTGCCCTAAAACATAATAAATGGGAATCTGCTTCATGGGGCCTATCTCCCATAATTCCTGCCACATATCTTACCCCTACAAGGGTCACCTCCCTACCTCCCATTCTTGGGAGGCCCATTAGGGCAACTATAAGGTTAGGCCACAATATACAGCCCAGCTATTTGTACACACTGCTGCAAGAACATGTTCCTGTATCAGTACTAGCCAGACAGCTCGTAACTCAGCCCTCTGACTAGACCAACCTTGTTTATTCTCATAACAAAATGTTTTTGTAGGGTACTCAAGTGGATGGATTCCCTTTACAGGAGCCATCGGTATGCCAGGCCTCCTGGAGAGGGGTCTCCAGACCATCTGTGTATGGGCCCGACTCCTGCTCCACTCAGTCACCATCAGCCATATAAATATACTTGATTATCAGGAATGGTGAGACTCATGAAACTCTGAATAGCAGCTCCCACATTGCCCCCCTTTACACCTGGTGGCTAGACCTATACTTCCATCTAAGATCCTTGATAGGAATCACATGGGATGAATGCTTTCTCATACAACAGGGATTCTTTGCCTGTCCTGGACACAACAGGTAAGATATTAAAACTTGCAGGGGAATAGCTCATGGGTTTTGTAAAAGCTGGTCATGTGTCTCCTCAAACGATGGGAAATTTTCCTGGAAATCCCCCAGGAATGGGGACTTAATTTCTCTTAAATTCTCCCTGGTCATACCCAAGCATCAGTTAAACACGGACCTTCCCTGGTTCAGAAATGAAAAACACTTGTGTAATCTAATTAGACTGACATTCACAGAACAAGAAAAGACAGATAGACAATGGGTCTCAGGTCTAATGTGGGGAATGTCCAATTATGAGTACATGAGCTCTAGATACTCCACTGGGACATTACAGGTGATACTGAGAATAGAAAGCCCCCTGGAAGCCTCTATCCCCATAGGTCCCAATGAAATCTTGGCCCCCCAGCTACCTCCCCCTCCACATGTTACTACTATTGAGCCTGCATACACTCCTCGGCTGGGTCCTGGTCCTACTAACCAATCCCCAGAGGATCCGCTCTGGAAGCTCATGTACACTATGTATGGGGCTTTGAATGCTACCAGCCCAAATTTTACTACATCATGTTTGCTATGTTTTGATGTAATACCCTCTTTTTTAAGAGGCTTTGGGACTGTATAGTACTTATAACTTGTTAGAACAAGAAAAAAACCCTCAGTGTTCTTGGGGAGAAAGAAAAGTTGGAATACCCTTGCAGAAGATCACAGGAAAGGGGGCCTGTTTAGTACAGGTACCTAAGAGGAGGCAAGAATTATATACCATGATCCATGAGGTGTCTAATTGGTGCACAAACACCAAATGGATAATTCCCGCAAACGAGGGATAGTGGGTATGTTTGAAGACTGGCCTGACCCTGTATCTATCAACCTCAGTTTTTAATGGCCACTAATGAATTTTGTGTCCTGGTAACTGTGTTGTCCCATATCCCATATCATTCAGAAGACAGCATGTACCTTTACTGGGATAAAGAATATAACCGGAAAATCAAAAGGGAGCCCATCACTGCTCTGACCATTGCTACCCTATTCGGCCTAAGACTAGCTGGAGCAGGAACAGGAATAGCATCCTTAGCAACTCAACAGACAGGAATGTCCTCCCTCCGGGCAGCTATAGATGAGGATTTGGAAAGAATAGAAACTTCTATTAGTCATCTGGAGAAGTCTCTTACTTCCTTATCTGAGGTAGTGCTCCAAAATAGGAGAGGATTAGACTTGTTAGTTCTCCAGTTGGGGGGGGGTGCGTTGCTTTAGGGGAAGAATGCTGCTTTTATGCTGATCATTCAAGGGTCATAAAAGAATCCATGGCTAAAGTAAGGGAAGATCTAGATAAAAGGAAACAAAAAAGGAGAGGTAGGAGAAAACTGGTTTGAGTCCTGGTTTAATAGATACCGTGGATGATGACTCTGGTGTCTACCTTGCTGGGACCTTTATTAATCCTGTTACTAATTCTGACTTTCGGTCCATGTGTCTTAAATAAAATAGTAGCATTCATTAAGGAGAGAGTAAATACAGTCCAATTAATGGTTCTCAGACAAGAATACCAGAGGGTTGCTAGAATAGGCCAGAATGAGCAAGATCCCTCATTATGAACAATGAAAGGGGGGAAATGTAGGGGGACTTTAATGTGACTATAAAGGCAGCCCCCCACACACACACAATCCAGGCCTCTTATGGGAACAAGGAACTAAAACTGACTCATCTCTGATAAATGTAGGATGGAGGGACAGAAGGGCACTGTCCAGGTGTTTGTGCTAAAGATTAAATCCTGGGAATGTAATGGAAACTCCATTCTTGTAGAGATTAGGCTCCTGGATTATATACGTGACCTCTGGGATGCAGCCAGAAAGTCTCAGGCCAAAAAAGGCCATTAGACAGGTAATAAGTGACCAGTCAGGAGGTATAGGTTTATGACTCAAAATTCACAGGGGAAGAAATCGGGAACCAATCACTTGAGAGCACCCCAACCTCTACGCACAGGCAATTCACCCAGGTGGAATGTGTTCCCAACACTAGCTGCACAAATCATTTTTAAAGAATATTTTATGAATTTCCCACCATGTGCTGTGATTTGCTATGATGAAAACTCGCTGGCTCAGACTGTATCTATGCTGGAAAAATTCTGCAGCTGGTGTGCATGACTCCCACTATGCCAGGCAGATCATGTACCTCAGCTAGCTGAAAATAAACCTCGCTGTGTGACTTGCATTATCACGTGTGTCCTCTGTCTTTCTGTGGGGTGGTTGGCCTCAGATTACAACAAAACATAATGGACTAATGTGTTTAGCAGAGGAAATTCCAAGGCAGAATATCATTGAATCTGTGATATGACTTCTATTAGCTGCTGATTTGAATCTAAAGTGAAAGATACAAAAATTCAGAGTTGAAAGAAAAAAAATATGGAGTTTGGAACAGAAAAAAGAACAAATTTGAATTTCCAGGCCCAGTGGCTGAAGTCACTTCTGCTATAATTTCTAAAGAGATTATCATCATTAAAGATAAACCAAGCACTCCCCAACGGGACAAAAAGGATGCTGAAGGCAAGACCCAACCCATTGAAGGCTCAAGATAGGCAGAAAGTAAATTTCTTTAAAGAAAAAGGAATAATGCATAAGGAGGACTCTACTCCCTAAGGTCTGTATACGGAGGCTACTAGCTGTGTTCCAAGGTTAGGCTTCATCCCAATGTAATCACAGAACTATGCAGCACTACCCACATGGTACTGATTTTAGAAGAATGAAAAATATAATATTTGGTGGTCATGGAATATTTTACAATGTTTCTAAAAAGCCACTGAGGCCAAGCAACATAAGGCAGGTCAGAGTCCTCTCAAGGAGGCCCCAAGAGGTCACTGTGGGAAGTTGTGAAGGTATACCCTACAATATAATAGAGACCTCAGGATGTTAGAAACACCAAAATCATTGAACATCTGTTAGGAAAAGCTATGGGCTTTGGGCAGTTTGAGCCCAGGAGTGAGGCTACAGGCAGCACAGCTGGAGGATTTGGGTGGAATTACTCAAACCCTTTGGATCCCAGATGATCTTAACATAAGTCCCACATGTCAGATACGGTGCTACAGAATCAAAAATTTGCCCTGTTGGATTTCACTCTTGCTGTTGTTTGATAATTCTTTGCTATGTTCCCACTTTTGCTTTTGAATTATCAGTGTTTACTTTGTCCCATTATGCATGTTGGAAGTATGTAATGTGGTTTTTGACACTCTATGAGCCATAGTCAAGAGTTTGCCTGAGTCACATAAGGGACTCTACACTTACTTTTTTATATATATTTTCAAATGTTTTATTGATAGCTTCCATAATTATAGAAAATAATCCATTATAATTCCCTCAACACCCTCCCTTATATCTTTCCCCCTCTCAATTAGTCTCTATTTTGTTTTGATGTCATCATTTTTTCCTCCCATTATGTGTAGATATTATAAGGTACTGTAAGGTCATTAATATCAAGGCCATTTTGTGTCTGCAAGTTTATATTGTAAGCAGTCCTACCCTTCCTTTGGTTCTTACAATCTTTCTACTACCTCTTACACAATAGACCCTGAGCATCAGGAAGTGTTTTAAGGATGGCCCAGTGCTGAACACTCCCCTGTCATTTCTTCTCAGCAATATGATGTCTTTTAAGTTATCCCAGTGGTCACCACCATTGAAAAATAGAAGCTCCAATTAGAAAGCAATTAGTTCTTCCCCACACACAATAGACATGCCGTGATTGGAACAGTTGGCATATTTGACCTGGCTGGCCAGTCTTAAGGCTTGTGAGGTCCACTGCTGTTTACCACCATTGATGACTTCTCTCTCCCATAGGGCTGCACAAAGCCTACATTTACACTGTTAAACAGTGTTGGAGCTATAGAAGATTATGAGAACTTTCAAGTTAGTCTGAGTGCATTTTTATATGAGATGGCCCAGAACCTATGGTGACAAGGGATGGAAGCTAATGGCTTGAAAGTGTTATGTTTGAGTGTCAAGTTGATAAGGGGTAGACATTTGGCTGTCAACTTGACAGGGTTTAGATTCACCATGGAAACAAATCTCTGGTTATGTCTGTGAGAGACTGTCTAGATTAAATAAATTTAGATGTGTATACCCACCTTAAACATCCCTGGGCTGGATTCACAAACCATAGAAAAGGGAGAAAGCAAGCTGAGAATTCAGCATTTATCCCTCTCTACTTCCTCACTGCCGATATGATGATGTGATAATGGGTTCTTGCATCTGGCATACTTTCTCTTCTATGATGGATTTTCCCTTGAACCTGCATCCAAAAATATACCTTGCATCCAAAATTATACTCTTTACTTCTGCAAATTGTCTCCTATTGTATTGTGTTCCAGTAATGAAAAATAACTGTTATACCAGTCCCAATGGCTTTAATAACATTTGTTCATTAAAATTAAAACCTTTGAACATTGTTGCAGAAAATTTCATAAACAATTAAAAGTTAACTATTAGAGAAAGTATGAATTTACTACCACCACTGGGACACACTCCATAGTTGCTACAATTGCAAAAGAGGTAACCCCCAGGCTCATGTGTTATTAGTGCTTTATGGACAATATGTAATGCAGTATGGTTCTGGATGTGGAGTGGCACAGTACCAATTTCTGGCCCATGAGTATACCTTTTATTCTTGTCTATTGAGAAAACAGCAAGAAAGGATGATAAATGGAAATTTTCAAATCTGAACCACAGAGTTTATGTCCCAATAAGGTTAGACATCATGTGTTTATTTTTCTTGAATTATACATCTAATAAGACCAAAGCAGAAGTTCAAAAGTTAGGTAAATATAAAATCAGAGATGGGAAGTTTCTTCATTGCAGTCTCCATGGAAATTATAATAATCATGTAAAAATATGGGGCACAAGTTAAATATTTCATTTCTCTGTGTATATATAACTATATGTGTTCATATACTATCTTATCACAGTCATAAAATATGTATTACTGCCCACGTTTTACTCCCACCCCAAGTATCATGTTGAAAATATTTGTGGCACACATATTTTAAGAAATATCAAAAAATTATGATATGTTATTTTCAAATATAAAGATGTTACAATATCAGCAATAAGTCGGCACAAATTAGATGTAAACTTTTTCCTTCATCTCTTACTTATTCATTGTGTTCTTTCAGAAAAATAATATCAAATGTCCACTCTGTCAGACCCATTGCTAATTTTAAAAAGTCATATGTGTGATAAGAACAATTCCTGCTCTCCAAATATACTGTCTAGTCTAATACACAATAGCAGCAAGTGAACAGGCAATTGAAGTGATGCTTACTAATTACTAAGATATGGGTATTTATAGGGGAGCCTGAGAGGGATGCATGTGAAATAGGTATATTTTATACATTCTACTCCTATCTCCACATACATTTTTAAAAAATTTCTATATGTCCCTCTGAACCTGATGTTAGAAATTCATAAGAATTTCTGATACATACTGTATTTCTAACATACTAATAGTAACTCATAAATACCTAGCAGAGGAATTTGAACTATTTCATCATGAATAACACAAAAACAGTATACACCTATTCACATATGGATATTTCATAAAAATAGTGTTTTTAATGTTTAATTAAGGACATTCTTAAGTGAAACTGACTTTTTTCTTTAGTAAGTGCAAGGGTGAAAAAACATAAATAGTTATATATTCTGGTACTAATGCCTTGATTCTTGCTGAAGCTTCAGCACATTTGTAGCATGAGTCAACAAACAACAGACAAGTGGCCCCTCAGGAATCCATAGCTTCACTTGGAAAATTTCTGATTCTGTCATTTTGTTCATGCCCCTAGCTCACTCTTCTTCCATCTGATTTTCACCTCTTTTCCATTTCATGGTCTCACAAAATGCAGTATTTCTTCCACGTTCTCAAGCAACTTGTAAAATGGAAAGATGAAAAAAGAAACCTATGAGATATTACTATCTTCAAACCTAATGGGATCAAGATATCAGCAATACATGCCTCAATCACAGATTAGAAATAAATTTATTAGTTTCTTTCTCTTCTTTTCATTTCCTTCTTTGAATAAAACTACAACAGAAGTCCAATATGTACAACTCCTAATTAATTTTGAGAGATGCTCTTTAAACATGTATGACGATTAAGTTGTGTTGTCAACTTGACCCATTCAGTAATCTTGGTTGGGTCTCTGATGTTGTTCATAAGAAGACAGCCATCTCAGTAGGAGGCAGCATGTAAAGAGGCTCAGAGGAGCTAGAAAGAAACATTTTTTTCTGGGAGGGCATTGCAGAAAGGAAATCCAGAGTTTCATGGAGTAAACAAGCCTGGGAAAGGGTTGCAAGATCCCACCCTAAGGAAATCTTTCTCTTTGCCCCTCTCTGTTTGCTGTTGTGTGTGTGTGTGTGTGTGTGTGTGTGTGTGTGTGTGTGTGTGTGTGTGTTGTGTTTGTGATGGGTTTTTCTCCCTGCTTGGACCTGTTTAAGGAGGCCAGCTCATGTGCCATTATCGAACATCCCTTGGATCTGTAACTACAATAAATCCTTTTCTCCCATAACTGTGCCTGGTTTGGATGTTCATCCTTTTCTGCTGAGAGGCACAGAGGGCATAGGGTTAAAGGGAAGTTGAGACTGGCCTCAAAACCCTATAACCTCATCTTGAGACATGCAGGAGTTCAGCTGACTCCTTCCCTCCCCAACCTCCAGCCCTCTGGCAGGCCCCAGCAAACCCTGATAAGTCCAGGAAATTCAAGGCCTGAGTTTACTGGAGTTCACATAATTCAGCTGTAAGGTAATAACAAGGCCTAGGCAACATGAAAGTCCTTTCAGCTTATCTACGCAGCTGGCCCTTGCAAATCCTTTCAAGAGACATCCACAGGCCACCCTGCCCCCACCAATCCCCTTGCTAATTATCAGTCTGCCTCTCCTTTTCCTTCTAAGTAAAAGCAACCTTCCTCAGCTAATAAATGAGTTGTTCACTGCAACTGTCTTCGGGGCGGCTGTGGCCGTCAGCTCACCGCTGTCTCAAAACTCTGCTCATCCAGCTCCATGGATAAACCAGGGTTTTAGTGTACAATGACCCCCAAATAATCCACAGACCACACATCCTAGCAGTGTATGTGGCTATGACACTGGGCCTCATTAAATCCACCAATAAACAATTCTATGAAATATTCTATGGAGACATTATGTTGAATGAAAAATCAATTCCCAGAGAATCCATGAGTATAATTTCAGTTATATAGCATTATTTGAATAACAATAACATAAATTTTGAAAACAAGTGTCAAAGATGGGACACTAGGTGGACATATTTGAACAAGGACACTGGGAAAACTCCAGGCCTTGAAGAAGATGCTTTTTATCTCTCCTGTGCTAATGAAGACATGATAAAATTGCTTAGTACCAGACCTGGGAATGGTGGCCTCTCCTTAAATCCCCAATTCAGACATATTAAGATTGTGTCTAAAAAATTTTCATAGAGCCTAACACACACACACATACACACACACACCACCACCACCACCACCACCACCACCAAGTGAAAAATGAATAACATAAGTGGATTTTACAAAAGTCAATTATTTATTGTGATATGGTACTCTAGTCTCCTAAGATCATTAGTGAAAACTGAATAAATGGTACATGAGATCCCTCTGTATTATATCTTATCACACACACACATAAATACATATATATGTAAAGTATACAGTCATATACTTTAATTTAAATGCATTAAATATAAAATTATCATGTAATCTAATAACTATACTTTATGTATTTATTGAAAAATATATAAAAATGTGACTCCAACAAATATACACCAATGTTCATAAAAATTTATTCACTTTGATGGATGCAATTCATGTCACAAGTGTATGAATGGATAAAAAGAAACTTGTGAATATATGCAATGGAATATTAATTATCATTGATTGGAAAGAGAATTCTGACAGATATTACAACCTGATGAACCTGGGCACAATACTAAGTAGACTAAGTCAGCCACAGAAGAAAATATGACTTTACTTATAAAAAGAACCTGTATTATTCAAATTCATAGTGACAAACAATAGAAGGGATCTGCAGGGACTTGGGAAGGAGGGGTGCAGAGGCATGTTGAGGGTACAGTAGAGCCTGGGAAGGTAATGAGGCCTGGGAGAGGATGGCTTCGCTGGTTTCACACTACAGAGGCACTGAATTCTCTGAAGCACACACTTAAACATAGGTAAAATGGAAATTTTTATGCCATGTATACTTTCACACCATATAGTTTGCATTTTTGAAATACATTAAATAATAACCCCAAACAGAGGCAGGTATACTAGTGCAAAAGTAACAAATAAAGTAATGACTCTTTTATCTTTTAGGCTGTGACTTTAGCTCTGCAAAGATACATATGCATGTATATACATATTTATGTATATGTGTATATGTTTTCATTCAATATCTAGTGGCTTAAATTTTTTTCTTTAGAGCCTTATAATTTAGTCATAGAGCCTTATAATTTGTTCCTAAAGCATTTTTGGTACACAGAGTATTTAAAGAGAAGCTGAAGGAATAATGGTTGAGTGAATTCCTGACTAGAGCACAGCAATAATACTATGTTTTCTGTAATTGTAAAGTCGAAGCTGAATTCCCTTGAGACGTGATCCTTCCATACTGCAGGTTAAAAGCAAATACAGTATTGCTCCTTGCTTCATTACATTATTAAGGAAGGTTGACTCTGTGCTTAGCTAGAAGGAAAAATAATTTATTTCTCTGTCACTTTATTTATTCACCTGCAACAAGGTAAATATAAGGTGCTACTTGTTATTTGTTTAGCTTTTATAAAACACCTACCTCACCACAGGAAACACATTCTGTTAGGAAAGCAATTCTGTTCTCTTACTTGGGTGAAAAATATCAGAATTATTTATAATAAACATTTTCAATACATAAAATGTCACATGAAATTCCTAAGAATGTGTATTAAAAATAGCAAGAAAATCATTCAATTTGCAATACATTATTCAAGTCAAGAAATTAGAGTAAATTCAATACCAAGCCTTCTTGATATTTATGATGACATTGAACCACAAAATCTTAATTTCACATGCTTTGTAAAATGACATTAATAGCAATGACTCAAGCAGCTTTTAACATGACAAATTCAAATTCAACTTTGGAAAATATTTCAAATGTGTGAACTTTAATATTCAAGTTGTATTTGTAATCAAAACATAATGACATGTAGGGCAAGAAAACACTTGCAGTTGCATGTGCTGAACTATAACTACACTATCACTGTGGAGTAATTTTTAACCCTAGGGATCTTCTGTGTCCTGTGGGAAGGAAAGGTGTGGGGAGACACTTTTAGAAGTGTCCTTTAGTACTGTTTATTAGAGAGTCAGAGTGGAAAAAAAGAATTCTAGAAAATGATTACCAGGACTTAATTGAGCATTTTGCCAAGATCTAGATTCTGAGACCAAAGATATGACCACATTGGCCCCTTTCAGGTTGAGAAAACCACCAGATTTTCCCCCATTTTTGTTTGTTCATGACTGAGATTGTTACAGATAACTTGAACCAAGAAACCCAATCCTTGTATTTCTCCATATAGGGAATGGAAGTGTGCAGATTCAAAACCAAGCTCTCATTGGTCACATTGTACTGTACTTGCCTGATCTTGGAAGGTGGAGGGAACATTCTTCTATGTGGACATTCTGCATCGAATGGCCGGTGTGTCTGGGAGCTTTTAATGACATAATTATCTTTTCAAATTACCTAACAACTATATAAGACACAGAGTTTATCTGGGAAACAAAGTGGTGTAGAGAAATAAACTAAGTAAAGAAGCCGAATCTTGAACAGCAGATGCACAACTGGGCAAATAGAGGAGAGCTGTCCTCACAATCATGATGGCCAAAGGAACTTGCTTGTGCCTAAGCACATGCAGGCTTGGCACTGACAGGTTGCACACCCACAGATTCAAAGAAATTGTTCAAAGTATTCAGAAACATATTATGTCTGTACTGAACATTCATAAACCTTTCCTTGCTATTCTTTAAAGAATGCAATAAAATTACTATTTACATGTTATTTATACTGTATTAAGCAACTTAAATAATATATAGAGACAATTTAAGTACATGAGGTGTCAGATATAGGCCAAGTACTACGTTGTTTTATGTAAGAACTTCAGCATCTGTGGATTTGGAGGGTTGGCACCAATCCCATGGGTACTAAGGGTTGACTATATTAATTTATTAATTGTCAGATCCGTGAGATCAAGGCTAGCTGTTAATGTAATACTGCTGTTCTAAAGACTGTTGACATAAATGTGCTGACCCTACTACTTAACTACTTACTTAGAACTAGGTAGGACAAAGAGAGGTATCAGATCTCAAGGAGAAGCTATAAAGGGAAAAGCAGGTATAGGGCCCCAGCCAAGCAGCCTATGATACAGAGGCCAAGGTAGAGATAAGCACACATGGTAAGAATTAAATAGAAAGCCAATTTACAGACATAGAGTTTAGAAGTGTACTCTGCAAGAAGTAGCCATGATCCTCATGATGCCACTCCCTAAATTCAGCAAAAGATACAGAAGCAATTAATTCTGTATATTTGGTAGAAATGAAATTGTTAACACAGAAACACATGAGCCTGAGCACAAAGAACTAGAGCTGAACCCTTGAACCCTTGAAGAGAGAAAATACAACTTTTCTTGATAAGAGAAACAGCTACCCTTTCATTAGGCTGGTTCTGTATGATCTTTATGCACTTTGTGCATGAAGAGTTAAAGGTAAATAAGAAAAATATTGAGGCAGGGCCTCACTCTAGCACAGATTGACGTGGAATTAACTCATTCTGTAGCTCAGGCTGGCCTTGAACTCACTGTGATCCTCCTGCCTCAGCTTCCTAACTGCTTGGATCGTAGGTGTGAGACAACAAGCCTGGCTTTAAAATAAGCTTTTAAATCTGAACAAAACCATATGATTAAATTGTTAGTCATATAAAAATGTGACTAATTCTAAAATTATTCCTTCTAAATGTTTATTAGCCTAGAAAGAAAAGGTAAGTCTAGTCTAGCAAGGAATTATCTAAAAACAACAATAGCTATAAAACAATAGCTATAAAAACTATATTTGATGTGAAATCTTAAAACCTTACCTGAGATTAGGAAGCAATGACAGCCACAACAGCTGCTTCTATTTAACAATTGACCAGCAGCAATTGCATTGCTGTCATCAGCACAAAAAATACAAAAAGCATATCATAGCTGTCATTATTTAAGAAAACACGATTGTGTATATAAAATCTGCATAATGAATCTACAGACATTGTTAAAAATACTAAATAATAAATTGTTAAAAAAACTAAATAAATTTATGGGGCTGGAGAGATGGCTCAGCGGTTGAGGCACTTGCCTCCAGTGCCTAAGGCCCTGGGCTCGATTCCCCAGTACCCACATGGGCTAGACCCACAAGGTGGTGGCCCTGGTGCATTCTCTCTCTCTCTCTCTCTCTCTCTCTCTCTCTCGCTCTCGCTCTCGCTCTCTCTCTCTTTCTCTCTGCTTGAAAAATGAATAAATAAAAATATTTTTAAAAAACTAAATAAATTTAGCAAAATTTTTACAACATCAATAGAAAGGAATTATAGACCTGAACATGTAGCTCAGTGGTAAAACACTCGCCTTGCATGGGCAAGGCCCTAGGTTCAATCCCCAGCAGCACAAACATACATAAACACACACAGTTATATTTTTATAGATCATAGATCAACAAAAAAGAAAATTGAAGTTGTAAGACAATATTATTCATAGCATCAAACACATAGGAACATATTTTAAATAAAAATATGTGAGATGTCCACATTAGCATATATAAAATATCACTATAAAGGCATTAAAGACTACCTTTAGAAGTTAGAGAGACCCTGTCTCAAAATAAATCAATAAAACTGGGACTGGGGCTGGGAATACAAGTCAATGGAACAACACTTGCCTGGAATGTGGGAAGCCCTAGATTCTGTCCCCAACATCACAAAAGAAAAAAAAAATACTATTCAAAGTATATCTATAAAGAAAATTTTAGTGAGGCACTTTTTACTTGTGAAAAGTATATCTTGCATTATACTTATTTTCTTAGCAATCAAGTGTTATGAAATTCACTCTGGAAACAGAGCTTCTGGGACTAAACAAAGTAGAGAGCTTGTGTGTGAGGCAGGCAATTGCTTTGATCTTAGTACTCAGCACAGTGTATTTGGACCTTAGCTCTGTGTTCCTAATCAGGAACTCCAGGTAAAGAGTCTAGTGTTCAGTTTCCCTTGGGCTCAACTAAGATGCTAAAGAGAAAATGCTCTTCTGAATCTGGGATATGCAACAAAGGTCCTCATGGTAGTAACACAAACTGAAAAATATAAACACTGAGTCACATTTTATAGCTGTGGTAATCTTTAATGAGTTTTTTGGGATGGTACAGAACTTGGTTTGCCTGAAATGTAGATATTTGCCTCATCCATTATCATATGTTTGAATATTTCTCTGTTGTCTTTTGGAGTGATGTCTGGTACAAATCTGAGGATCACATAGCAATATAGCTGAATTGCCTCATCAACTTTAATGCCTTTTATGGGATAGTGCTGTTAGCCTTTGGAGTTTGTTTATTCTGATATATCATCATGGGCCTTAAACATAGAAGAGAGATTAGATTGGCATTGTTTATAGTGCTACAAGATATTAATTTCTGCTTTGTAATTAAAATATTTAGAAAAAATAATGACTAAACTTTAATCACACCATTCTGGCTTATAATTATAATATTCATATTTTAAGCTGACATATAATATAGTTACAAAAAAGGAAAGATAATTGCAATATCTGAGTTCACACATATGGGTATCAAGACAAAAATACAGACCTTTTTTGCTGGGAGTATATATACAATGTCCACTATGACTGAGAGTGACCTTAGGTAAGGCACTCAGTTTCTCTACACCTCAGTGTCCCCACGAGATGGAAGCTAAGAGTAAATTTTTAGGTTGGATAAGCAATCCTCTTTTACTAGGTTGGGATTCTGTAGAACAGCCTACAAAAATGAAAAGAGTAGAGAATCAAACAGTTTGTGGATTACCAAAACTTTGAGAATAATAGAAAGTTATGGAAATATTTGAATCATAGAAATCCAGAAGAAAATATAATATTCCATAGACATGCTCTAAAGCATGGATTTAGTGGATGGGAAGATGGGTTGGCAGTTAAAGGTACTTGCTTGCCAAGCCTGCCAGCCTGGGTTCAATTCCTAACTCACCAAAAAAAAAAGTGGCACAAAGTTCTGCTTTCCATTTGCAAATGTAAGAGGTCCTCTCTCTCTCTCTCTCTCTCTCTCTCTCTCTCTCTCTCTCTCTCTCTCTCTCTCTTTCTCTCTCTTTCTCTCTCACACACACACATATGCACAGAGAGAGAGAAATTCATGTGTGTTCAAATAAATAAAATGCTTAAAGCATAATGTCATGAATGCCATGAAAATAAATTTTAGCAAGTGAAACGTGGAATTGGAAAAACCTGGATGCAGAGAGGAAGTACGCACTTAATAGTAGAAAGTGACTAAATGTTACATCCCCAATAGAGGAAAGAACTACAAACGCTGAACAAGGGAGGCAAGAATGTTACCAGTCCATCTGAATACAATGCCTACATTCCAAGAACTGCGTTTTTGTTAATTCACTGACTTCCACGTTCTCGAAATATGACACATATCGATTCTAAGTAGACAAGCCCAGTACATTAAATGAATCTCTTTCATTTCACACTCCATGCTATTGGTGCATTGGTCACAACCATAAAGATCATGTGTGAATCTAGTCACCATTTCAAAAGTGTGCATCACCAACAGATTTGAGTGCTCCATGGATTTTGCTCTGTTAAACAGTAAAATTTAAATCAAACTGAAAAGGTCCTCTTTATTATTTTAATTTTCAGAATTCATTAACTTTAATGAGATTTAGAAATGCAGAATGACCACAGGATTGGGCCATTAATTCTTCTGAAACATGAGTTTTCAAAATTAACATTTTAGGAGGAAACAATCAATATCACACTGAAACCCTTGTCCTTAGCTCATAACTTGCTGGAACCAAATCTGACTTGTTTTTACCACATTATAAAGAAAAATGAGTATATTACCCCTAGGATTCATGGCTAATTAAAAAAAGTTTAAATTGTATAATCTGAAAATTAGTATTTGTATCAAAATAAGCCACTCAACCTTGAACATGGCATTCTGTGTGCTCAGTTATAATAAGCTATTTTGTGGGGTGCACAGTCCTTGACATTTATCATAATCCTCAGACCACCCAAATAGAGCGATCTGCTATTTGGAAAATGCACCCTGCAAATTTCCCCCTTTCTTTACTTAAGGCCATATTTTTAAAGAACCATCAGTTATCTTTAGAATTCACTCATCATGCTAATGGCTTCTATAAATACCCTGACAGGTCATCTTTCTCCACATTGCCCAGCTGAGAAAGGATAAGAAATGTGTCCTCAGAGGCTATGACTATCCAGGGAGCTGACTCCAGCTCTGGGGAGCTTCATGAGCAAGTCATCGAGCAAGCCCTGTCTCGCAGAGCATTCTGTCCAAGACTGAACAAATATTACACAGGGAAAAGCATTTAAAAGTATGAGACCAGAACATTTCTCCTGAATACTTTTATGTTATTTATAACCTACTGCATAAATGGTAGATTATATTTGATTTGAGTTTTTTCAGGTTCTTCTAGGAATAAAGGTATCTATTTTAGACTCCTGTGTTAGCTCAGGCTACCACAACAAAATACTATAGATGAGCTGGTTCAAAGAGCTAGACACTTAATTCTCATTTTTTAATATAAGACAGGAAGTCCATTATCAAAGTGCCAGTGCTGGCTGGTTGCTGGTTTGAGATGGTCATTTTCTCACTGTGTGCTTACATTGCCTTTCTCTTCTTATGAAGCCACTGATCTGATCATGAAAGCATCAGCCTCATGAATTTCTCTAAACCCAATTTCTCCCTAAAGCCTCATTCAAAAATATCATCCAATTGGGCATTACAGCCTCAATATATAAAGGAGGTGGTACATCAACATTCACCTTAACACGTCCCTTCTAGAAAATTAACATGAACAAGATTATCAATTTGAGCTTTCTTCCCTGGATGGATTTCAATACCTATGAATTGTTGTTGTTATGGTTCACCATTAGAGTTTGAGTTACATTGCCAGTTAACTTTGCATTCCCCAGAGACAGGTGGCATGCTGTCCAAATTCCACATCATGGAAATCTTTTTCAACCATTAGCAATAGGAAAATGAAGGGTGTGAACTCACATTGGTGGTTGTTATCAGAGCAAACATTCTATTTGTCATCAAAACTTCTGACATTGAAAACGAATACAATTAATAATTACTCTAGTCTTGATATAGTTACAAATGCTAACTAATCTAATTATGGGTAATTATTCCGAGTGTGAACTGGAACTGTGCCTCTGGATAGTCAACCAGGCAGTGTGCAGAAGCTATGAGAAGCTTCATATTACTAAATTATTTTCTACTTACCACATAGAGATACAGAGTAGGCATCATTATTCCTGTTTGACAGATAAGAAAACTAAGGCTCAGAAAAATAAATTTAGTAAATTAAAGAAGTGAGATTGGAACACAGCTGCTCATCTGGCTTAAGGCCTATAGCTCTCCTGCTCTGCTGCTCCTGCTGTGAACCACAGAAAGAATGGGAATTTTTGACTGAAAAATTGACTAATTTGGAGTCTTTTTGGAGTCTTTTCATAGATTCCCTCTCTTGCTGTCTTGGGATGTTAATCTAAGTAGGTTATAGAAGATAAATATATCGATCAGAGTTTGAAGAGACGGAAGATTATTCTGCAACCAAGCAAGAATATAATCTAAAACATTGCAAATGCTTCTCAATTGAGGGTTGGTGTTCATTTCTAGTTCAGTAAACTTACTACCATGAGTGCAGGAATACCCTGTGGGAACATTATTCTTCCTTGTGCCAAGATCCTTAGACAGCCAGAGCCTCATGAACCACTGGATACCAAGAGCTCTAGGGAGAAATTCATGCTCATTTCCACTCCTACCTTTCTAGAATCATGAATCCTGTGTATGGAAGATAAGGATTCTAAGACCCTACACACCTTGTAGGGCTTGCCACAGGCCCTCAAGGCATTGTCCACTAACTAATATCATCACTGGGACATCAGACACCTAATGCTTCAGTGTCATGAGGAACCTAGTCAGACCAATGAACAGGGGGGGGGCAGACTCATCATCACTCCACATTCGCTAAAACAATGTGTTTCTTGGTAGAAAACACAACGCATGGGCTGACTGTAGAGAGAACCTTCTCCCTCTGCCCATGGTGAGGTTTGCAAAAACACTACAGACAGGGAAAGCAAGTTCACACCTACTAAGAATCCATGCCACCAAGAACAAAGTTCCTTGGCGGAATGGATTATGATGGTTCAGTGTGATCTACCTGCCAACAGGTTGCTTGCAGGTCAACCAGGTATGGTGCTGTAGTGGGGACTCAGGGTCAGTTTCTGTCACAGGCCAGCTTTGGTGAGTGAAGTCCATGTTGCTGAGCTCATATGTAATTACCATTTTGCACCATGGCCATTTTGCCTGAGCCAAGGGGAAAAGAAAGAAGTATCTTCAAAAGGGGGCTGACTGATACCCCTGAAACAAATCGTGTTGGCCCCATCGTTATTCAACTCTTCCTTAGCTGGGGCCACCACCAACTCCCTTTGGAGCACCTCGATCATCATACACTTTGACTATTTGGAGACGTTTATTCTTTTGCCTCTTGTCGTGATCTCTATTTCACCAGTTTCCTATCACATTCCTTCCAAATCCTGTTCTGCAAGACCAGGCCCTTAGCACACCAACATTGGTCACTGGGGAGGCAGCTGTCCTGGTGAAAAACAACCTCCAAGCAGAGCTAAGGCTGAGAGCTACCTCCCAGCATCCCTCACTGAAGCTAACTCCTTCCTGACCACCCTAACGTCCACCAACTAGATCCTTTCCCCCTCTTCTCTACTTCCTGAACAATTTGACAGCAAGATTTGAATCAGAAGAAACAGAATGGTTTACCCAGAAATTTTAAGTGCTAGGTTACTACTGTTGGTAATATTGACGTTAACAACTTGAACTGTAACAAATGTTAAGATTTTCAAGAATTATTTTTTTATTGAGGTCTTAGTTTTCTATATTTTCAAGATTCAGAGAGGCAGTTTTCCAAGGCAGAGAATCCTCGGAATGCTGTACAGAGGTTTTTATACTTCTACAGGCTTTGGGCGTACTTTTATGCTCGCTTGTCCATTTCCTGTGATCTATCAAGTATCACCAATGGGCTTTCATTAAAAAAAATCACTCCTCATTTCCTCTGGTCTACAAAATTCCCCAACTCTATTGATATCTATTTTTATTCAGATAATATAATTTTCTACAGTTTGTCTGGCTGCATGTGCTAGAATAGTTTCTAACACTATTCTCTTATTGAAACTATATCTACATCAAGAAGATACTTTATTAACTAGATTAAAATTAAGTATGAAATTGGAGGCTTCTGGGCTTCTCTACTGGCTTAGCCATGCTCTCCAGAGCTGTGTTGTTAACAGCACCTCACTTCTTCCCCTCAACTCACCATTAAAAAGGAACATAACTGACAAGGTATAGGCTAAACTACAGTCTCTATCTATCTGTGCCTATTTTGATGCCTACTTAGCATGATGGAGCTGCTATCAAGTGAATACAATGGAGCTAAATTAAATACTATTAAGAAATAGTTTTGAAAATAATGAGGCTTTAAAATGTCTATTTTATAAAATGATGTCTAAATGACTCGTCAGGAATATTTTCTTTAATTCTTGCTGTACATATTATTACCCTTACAAAAACAAGATAAAATGTATTCTTATGAATATATATATATATATGTTTTGCTCAAATTTAATTATTGACAATAAATTTAATTATTGATCAATAAAGAATGAATGTCCTGAGCATTTGTAGAGCTATAACTCAGTTTATTTTGTATTTAAAGTATCATATTTTTGTTTTGATTTTTAAACCAGAAAAAAAATATAGGTGAATTAAGTCATGAACATATCAGTTAGGTGACAGAGAAAGCCAAGGTCACAGTCTTTAGTTCCAGCACCTTCCCAGATAGAGATATTTTCAAGGAGTTACTAGGTCTTGACAAGCAGTGTGTCTTCTGCCTGGCTCTTTATGTGTAAAGACTAGTGTCATTTATTTTCATTTCTTTGTACTTAATTGCATGCCTCTTGCTTCCACCATCAATCCACAAAGTAGTTGGTAAAAGGAATGAACTAAGCTGAAACTGTCATGGCTAAATACAACCTGACTGTTTAAAATCCAACAGAAGTCATTGCACTAGAACTTCCCCCCTCTTTGCAGAGGTGTTGAAGAAGCTTCTGGGAAGACTAGAACACCTTGATTAAAATAAACCAATTGGCTATACTCCTCAGCAACATGGAAACAAAAGTGCTGAAGATATTCACCCAGAAGTAGATGACCAAGTGTCAAATAAGCATCCCAGCACAATGTCAGTCACCTGCTAGATGACATGGACTTGGGCAGAGTATATTTCTCATTTAAGTTGAATACCTCACTGCTAAATACTCTTTCCATAAAGTTCAAGTAAAATTGTTTAAAATTTATTATCTAAGGAAAAAATTAAACATCAAATGTATTTAATTATATATATATGCAGATGTAATCATTTGATAGCCATTTAATAGAAAATCCAAAGATAAATAATCATTTTCCTGTACCCAGAGATAACTCAGTAAGGTCCACTTTGATAAACCAGAAATAAAATCAATGTTTAAACCAACAAAAGTAAAAAAAAAATCTGTCTTTTATTCTTCACTAAATGCAATTAATACTTGTCCAGATATTGTTGACATCTTTCTCCAGATGACATGCCTTCTTTTTCCTACTACTGTCTTTAAGCAAAACCTCATGACACGTACATTATGCTTTTTGAATGATGTCACACATATTACCAATGAGATGGCCTTTGGAATCTGGGATTGAACACTGTATTACGATGGTAACAAGTAACAAATGTCACAAGAATCTAATTTCCAGAGGAAATAGACTCTTTTGTTAGGCAAAAAAGCAACTGTATTGTATGAAATGGACATTTTGCTTACTCTTGGAAAAGTTAATGCAAATCTAGTTGAAAGGACTGGAAGTGGAATTTCGGAACAGAGCATGAGCCCCCACTCTTGTTTACTTTTTACAGAACAGAAGCTTTGGGGCTTCCTTGGGATTTTCTATTTTTGCTCCAAATCTAGGTTCTAGCTGCATACAAGGAATTAGAAGAGTTAATTAGGTTCCCGTTTCCTCTCTGCATCTTTTGTGTTACAACATCTATTCCTTCTCTGATCAGTATCTTTCTTTTTAAATTTCAGTATGGTTACACCCCATCCACTTTACATCACAGTGTATATACATCATAATGCTGATCTTTCTACCCAATTTACATGTTTTCTATCCAGGCAACTACAAACCTTTCACCTTGTATGCTATCCATCCAATGAAATGCTATGGTGAAGTAATCATGTGTGAGGAAGCCGGTAGCACAATCACAAATATTTCCAAAGATGTGACACTGGATTCTTCTCTTACTTGTGCTACCATTTCCCAAACATTAAGATCAACTTTGATTAAAAGATTCTGGTATCCAATGCGTTTTGGAAATGCTGTTCATCAAATTCATTTCATGGAGTCCTGTAGTAAAGAAACCTGTTTAACTGAATTTTTCTAACTTACTTGAGCCTGGAGCCCACTTTTTCTTGAAATGCTTGTTAACATTCTTCAGAACACATTTTAAGAAATATTGGCTCAGAAGTTACAAGAATAAGCATTTTTTAGATAATAATTTAAAAGCAATCAATAGCTGCATTAATGAAACCACAGGGCTAATAAAGAAAATCAAAAATACATTCCAAGAATGATTTATGATATTAATATGAATAGTGTATTTTAATAACCATTGAAAACAGTCACACAGACTTGATTTGTTCACATTCTGCATTGTAAAATCTCATTAGACTGCAGTGCAGGCTTCCATTTATACCTTTGTACCAAGGACCTTCTGTTGTTGAGAAAGTTCCTCGCACACAGATTGTAAAAATAATGCTGGCTGTTTACATGTTTATTGCTACTCTGTATACTTTGATGCTGTTATGAATCTTTCTATCATCTGTCAGATAATTTTCTTTCAAATGAGCCAACATAAGTAATTTGTAAAAATTAGAAATGGTCTCTTTGCTCACAGACTCATGGGATAAAGGTTACAAGGCGGGTGAAAGGTGATGGGGGAGCAGAGATGAAGAGAAGGATCAAAACTAACAAATTGATTGAAATTTGATTCTATAATGAACCAAATGTTTTATGACTAATCAAAAATAAATAATCAAGAGAAATGATTACATCTGGTATCTTCAATGATGATTTTGACTTTTCCACTGATTCATTTATTCAACATATATTTAGCATGTTTCATATGCTAGGCATTATACTGGAATCTTTTTTAAAATGTGTGTATTCATATGTGTACATTTGTGTATGTAGGTCTGTGGACAATGTATGTGGACAACTTCAGGTATCATCCTCAATAGCACTATGCCCTTCAGTTCACCAAGCAGGATACACTAGATGGACAGTGAGCCCCAGAGTTACTCCTGTCTCCACCTCCCAAACTCTGGTACTACAGATATATACCACTATGACCCACATTTTTATGAGGTGTTGGGAATTAAATTCAGTTGTTCATACTTACATGGCAATCACATACTAAGGTATCTCACTTGCCCCTCTCCTGGAGTCTTGGTTGCATCAGTAAACAAAATGACCAAGATTTCCTCCATTACTGGATTTATATTCTTGTAGAAAGATAAATGGCAGCTTTTAATAAATAGTGAAAATTGATAGATGAGTTATGTAATGCATCTTGACTTTAATAGAACATACAATAACTTGGGGCTGGAGAGATGGCTTAGTGGTTAAGGCAGTTGCCTGCAAAGCAGAAGGACCAGAGATTGATTCCCCCAGTATCCACAGAAAGCCAGATGCACAAGGTGGTACATGTGTCAAATCTTATGATGGCACCCACATTTCCCTCCTCCCTGTCCCCAACCCATTGGGGACCTCCTTGGTGGGCATACTGGATCAGTCTACGGGGTAGGGGGTCATGAATAGCATAGGAAGTAGCCAGGTCCCCACCATCACTTTGTGTGTTGTTGCTGAGGGGGGCAATGTCTCTGGATATTCTTCTCCACCATGAATCTTACATTCTTTCCACCCCCTCTTCTGCTCAGTTCCCTGAATCATGGAGGGTGAGTTTTAAGTCAGCTTTATTGTTGAGATCTTAAGTGTCTCTGGACTTGTGCTTTGGGTTGTGTTGGATATCATTGGTGTCTGTCTCAGTGACCTATCCTGGGTTAACGGACTTGCTGTGGTGATACATCTAATGTTTATCATGCCACTTTCTCAGCAGTTTCACTTGGGTCCTACCAGATAAGCTTGGGGTGGTTCATCTCTTGCCAGAATGTCAGCCATCATCCTGTGGCTCTTTAGTAGGGTTGGAATGACCATGGCGCTCTCGCTGCCTTCTGAAAAATACAAAGAGAATATCCATCAGAGAGTGAGATCAGTATAGGTTAAATGAGATACAAATCACTAATTTGGCAAGATTCTAATGGGTGTAGCCTCTCTTTAGTTCTCACACAAGAACAAAGAGTCAAATGCTGCATATTCTCCCTCATATGAGGCTACTAACCAGGTTAAGTTTACACTCTAAGCAAACCTGACAGGTGTATGTGAGATTGTAAGAAGGGATGGAAGAAGTGAGGGAAGTAATGGGAGAGTTGAAGGACTTATACAATAAGCTAAACAAATAATGAAACAAAACCATAAAATCCTTACTTAGACACAGTAAGCTCCTGAGGAAGCTGTGGGCATCAACTGGTAAGAGGGGCCATGAATAGAATGGGAGGAAGCCTAACCCCATTAAAAATGGATGAGACCTGAGACTCCCTGTCCCAATCAGTGGTTCCTTCCCACATCTAGCTGTTGATCAAAAAGACCCATGAGGTCCCCAAAGAAGACAGGCTTCTGTCAAAGCTCTTGAATACCTAACCCAGGCCAAAGGTAAGATCCTATTGCTGAAGAAACCACAAAAAGTCATCACACAACCCCGAGAAACCCTGCAGGATCCAGAATGGTAATCAGCTCCCAGATGGTAGCATATGTAGTGCTGGTAGGTGCTACATGGGCTGCCAGGGGAAATTGATCAATGATATTTGGAGAAAGCAGAGACCACTCATATAAAATCCAGAATGTTGTCAGGAGAATGCTGAACCCACTGCTTTATGGGAGAGACCAATGAGTCAAGAAGTGATCTCTTGTGCAATAGCAGCATCAAAACCTTGAGGGGGGGGGCGATCAAGGGCTTTCAAATTGACCAAGAAATCTCTCAGTGACAAGGAACCCTTAACTGGAATTGGGATCCTGGGCAAAATCCTATGGAGACCAAAAACCTGGGCTCTAAGGGGAAATCCCCCCCTCTGTCATTTCCTCTCAAAAAAATAAATAAAATATTTTTAAAGTATATACAGTAAGTCCGGATTTTTAGGAAATAATATTATTAAACCACCTGTAATGATAAATAATCTACCTAGTGTTGAGAATAGATTGTAAAATACAAGACTGAGTGAGAGTGGACAGATAAGTAAAATAGAAGGGAAACTTATAGAGGATTATACACTCAAAGCAATATGAAGAAAGTACACTTTCAAAGAGGACGAAAGCAAAGGGGGGAGGACTAACCACCAAGTGCAGCAGCATGGAGATCTTTGGAAATTTTTACAGGCATGGCTCAGTGAGATGAGCAAGATAGAACTTTCTGCAAGTGCATAAAATGTCAGATAACAGGTGATTTCTAAGCCATTTGTTCACCAAATGACCCAAAATAACCAAAACAATGCTACATGAGAACTGAGGACTTACTATAAAGCTATCACAATAAAAAGTTGTATTATTTGCCAAAGAAAAATGGAAAGATGGAAAAGACTAGAGAACCCAGAAATGTAGTCATTGCATTATTGATCATGGTGCAAAAGCAGTGTGATGGTTAAGTTTTGATGTCAACTTGACCTTTCAAGTAATCTTGGGTGGGTCTCTGAGGATATTCACAGGAAGGCAGCCTCTTAGTAGGGGGCAGGATGTAAGGAAGCTCAAAGAAAGTAGAAGTAAACATCCTTTCCTCTGTGGGCAGTGCAGGAAGGTAAACCCAGAGACTCAGAAGCCATTAAGCCTGGGGTGGGGTTGTAAGACCCCACCCTAAGTCTATATAAAGGAGAAGAAATTCTGTCCTTGGCCCCCCTCCCTGCCTGTTCCCTGTTCTGTGTGTGTGGTGTAGGTGATGGATTTTTCTCTCTGCTTGATCCTATGAACAGAACTTCTCTTCAATCTGTAGTTTCAATAAAAACTTTCCTCCCCCAAATTTTGCCTGGTTTGAAGATTCATCCCAGTGGTGTGTGGCTGACTATGACAAGAGGTGTTGGAGCAAAGTCATTCTTCTCAGGACATAGGGTTAGTACAGATGGACCTTCACATGCAAAAGTATGAGCATAGACCCCAAACTTCCACCATTCACAAAAATGTGCTCACGCTGGATTTCAGATCTGTGTGCCATACAAAACTATAAAATTCCTAGAAGATTACATCAAAGAAAAGCTAGAGGATCTTGAGTTGGTAGTGATAGTGAGTGTATGATCTATGAACAAAGGTAGACTGGACTTGCATAAAATGGAATCTTTCACTTCTCCAAAGGGCATTGTCAAAAGAGAATAAAAACAAACACCGCAACAAATATGCCTACCACATACTATAGACTGGAACAACATATTTGTGTAAAAGGATCTGATAAAAGACTATGTCCAAAATCCAAAAAGAACTCCTAAAGCTGAGCGTTAAGATAGAAAATAACCTGGTCAAACAACAGGCACAGACCTAAACAGAAAACTCACTCAAGATGATGAACAGGCTGCTAATTAGCATATAACAGTTGCATTATGTCATTTTGTCATGTCACTAGTGAGAAACAAATTAAAATATTGAGACACTTCTAAACACCTACTAGAGTCTCCTAAATCTAGGACACCACAACACCAAATGTTGGCAAAGATGTGGAAGAAAAGAAAATCTCGCTCATTGATATTGGGAATGGAAAAGTTCAGCAGTCTGCTAAAATCTAGCAATCACACAACTTGGCGTCTACTAAAAGGAATTGAAAACTTTTGTCCACATAAAAAAAAAACTTTCTTATGGATCTTCATTTCAGCTTTATTCATAATTTCCCAAACAAGAAAGCAACTCAAATGTCTTTCAGTGAATGATGAATACTGTGGTAAACCTATAAAATGAAATATCATTTCAACCTTGAGAGGGTATAAGCTACTAAGCCCTGAAAATACATGCATGAGATAAAAATATAAGTGAAAGAAACTAACATAAAATGCTACATTTTGTATAATACCACCCATATGACTTTAGAAAAAAGGCAAAACTATAAAAGTTTCAGTGGTTTCTAGAGCTGGAAAGAATGAACAGGTAGAGCACAGAGGGTTTAAGCACAGTGAAAACTCATTTTGGTAGTATCCTAGCAGACCTGTTATTGTGTGATCCAAACCAAAGAAGGTACAACATGAAGGCAGAATGTTGATATAAAGTAAGGGGTTTGAACCATGATGTGTCAGCATAGGTTCTTCAGTGGTGCTACCTTCATAGGAATGTTGTTCATGGGGAAACTATCCATGTGGTATCATGAGGTATATGATAAAGGGCATGTGGGAAACCTTCAACCTTCGACTAAATTTTACGGTAAACCAAAAAGTACTCTAAACAGAAAGTCTTAATTAAAAAAACAAATTGTATCTTGGTCTGGCATATAAACAATTCCCTAAAGGCATTAGAATACTGGTTAGGCAAATTTTGGCATCTACATAGAAGTCAGGAAAAAATAGTGAGTATAAATAGATATTAATGACAGTTTCTGTACTAACAATAAGGCAAGAACACCTTAGGAAATCCCTTCCTTCTGCCTGGATTTTGAATGTTAATCACAAATAGAAATTAAAATAAATATAACTTTATTGTATTCAGAGTTGATAAATAGTATGCGAGAACAGAAATTCATTCACCATTCTTCAAAATCATAAATTATATGCCTGGATTGACAGTATCTATAGGGACATTGCAACAACTAATAAAATGCTGATTAGTTATAGTTCTCTAATAGGAAATAAGAGCATATTTTAATAGGAATTTAAGAAGATGGGAGACAGTGGAGCGATGCAGTTCATTTGTGTCATTGTTTGTGACTACTATCTCTACCAAAGTTTTAATATCCTAGGCAGCTAGAAGAAAGCTGGTGGGGACACAGCAAATAGACACAGTATTTTCTTGTAATTTTGGTGGAGATGGGAAAATTGTTCTATCTGACTCAGTCTAGATATGATACCTATCATTATGTTCAAACTCCATTGATTAGAACTAGTCACATGACCCCATCTGTGATGGTTAAGTTTTGTTGTCAACTTGATCTTTCAAGTAATCTTGGGTGGGTCTCTGAGAATGTTCACAGGAAGGCAGCCTCTTGGTAGGGGGCAGGATCTAGGGAAGCTCAAAGAAGCTAGAAATAAACATCCTTTCCTGTGTGAGCAGTGCAGGAAGGAAATTCTAGAGACTCAGGAAGCCATTAAGTCTGGGTAGGGTTGCAAGACCCAACCCTAAGCCTATATAAAGGAGAAAAAATTCTCTCCTTTGCTCTCTTGCCTGCTTCCTGTTCTGTGTGTGTGGTGTTGGTGATGGGGTTTTCTCTCTGCTTGGACCTGTGAAAGAGGACCAACCTCTTTCATTTTTATTGGGACTTCCCCTGGATCTGTAGCTTAAATAAATCGTTTCCTCTCATAAACTGTGCCTGGTTTGGAGACTCATCCCAGCGGTGTGTGGCTGACTGCGACACCATCTAAATGATAAAATGATAAGAAATGCAATTGAACAATTTATCCACATGCTCAAAAATAATAAAATGCTTCATTGCAGAAGAAAGGGTGGTGGGTTTGAGATATGGCTCAGCAGTTAAGGCATGTACCTGCAAAGCTTAATGACCCAGGTTTGATTCTCAACTACCCACATAAAGACAGATGCACAAAGTGACATATGCATCTGGAGTTTATTTGCAGAAGCTAAAGGCACTAGTGCACCCATTCTCTTGCTCTCTTTTCTGTTTCTCTATGCTTCTAAGAAATTGATTAAAAAAGAAAAGGGATGGAAAGAATGTAAAGTCACAGGATGGGAGGTTTATTCTGATGCATTGCCACCACACACCCCAAAGAAACTGATTGTTGCATTCATGAGCCCTCAGTGAATATTAAAGTCTCAAAGAGGAATGGAGGCAGAGGAAAGGGAAGTGTACAAACTGATGATAATATAATCAATATGCAATATATTCATATAATAAAGTTCTCAATTTAAAAAGAAAATAAAGGCAGACATGGTGGTTCACACCTTTAATCTCAGTGCTTAGGGTGGCAGAGGTAGGAGGATTGCTATGAGTTCAAGGACAGCTTGAGACTACATGGTGAATTCCAGGTGAACCTGGGCTAGAGCATGATACAACCTCAAAAAAAATAATAATGGAGATCCCAAGTGAGTACCAATCATTTACCACAAAACTTGCACATTCTCATGCCTATATATGTGTATATATGTATATATACATATATATATACTTAAATTTCTCCATTTTGAAGATGCACTATAATTCAGAGAACTGACCATCATTGACTTTTATTTTAATGTTTACTAGTCTGTTATAGCCATTGAAAGGAGAGGTACTGTTTATAGAAATATACTGCTGAAGCAAACTGATACTTGGTTTCTAAAACTCATCCAGGAGGAAAGCTTCTTTGAAACATTCTAAAATATTATAGTTACATACAGAATTAAGTAAATTTAAAGATAAACAAGAAAAGTAGCGGAGTACTGAAGACATAATTAAAGGATTGGGATGAATCAGGCATGAAATAGAATTAAGAAAATTTTGGCAAAAGAAGAGTGAATGTTAGCATGAAGAGGTAGAAATAGTATGGAGAGACAGGCACTCAAGCTGTACTACAATCTAAGAACTAAATGTTTTATCTTGCATTGGAACATAACTTTCCAAAACAACACACAAGCGCAGTGTAGCACAGAATGTCTAATTTGATAGCAAGGCTAATCTGCAGATAACACAAAACAAAGATTATGTCTTTATATGTAGAGCAGCCTTAGCTCATGCTTTTCAGTCAAATTCACATAGTAAGAATAATCACCAGTAATTTAAGATTTCCACATTACAAAAAAAAGAAATTATAGACTACAGAATTTCAGTAAATGAACTTTCTGCTCGACCACCTTTCCTGGAATCAGTGAACTAATTGCAAAGCACAAGATCCCAACAACTGTAACAAAGATCTCTGGGAAGAGTCACAACGGTTGAAAAACCTTAACCCTCACTCTTTTCTTCTGTCCTGACAAAACAATGATTGATGACTTTTCCTTTTGTAAAAGAAACTTAACTGGAATAGAACTGAGAGGTGAGTGGCTCCCTGACAACATTTCACAGCCCCCTTCATGACCCTAGATAAAGCTCCTGAAGCAGAAGGTAAGTCGATGAGTTAGTCCCAAAGGATGATTCTTAGAGGTGGAGCAAATACTAGAAAGGGCCCAGATGAAATTCTTATCAGGGAGAAATTCTAGTCTAGATGAGATGCATTGCAATTTATCACTGTTCCTCTCTGCTAAGTACCATTCTTGAAATGGTACAGAAAACAACAAAAAAGTCCACATGACAGTAAGATATAGATGATCTAAGACTATGATCACAAAGCCTTAGCCCGTTTTCTTTTAATAGTAAGTATTCTAGTGCTAACTCTAACTTAAAAATCAATAATAAATAGTTAATAATCCAAACATAAAATTGAGGAAAAAACTTGTATAAGCATATCTCCAAATACATAGAAATGATTGATGAATACATAGAAATATGCTCAAAATCATTACTTATTTGGAAAATGCAAGTCAAACCTATAATGGGATGTCACTTTATATGCACTAGCTTTGCTATCAGATGAAAGTCAGAAAACAAATGTTAGTGAAGATGGAAGAAAAATCAGACTGCTGATATGGGTGTAAAGCCTTACATAGCATTGCCCTTGGTACAACAATCTACTCTAAGGTATACAGCCAAGAGGAATAAATGCACACACCCATGTAAAATGTGTTTATAATCAAAATGGAAATAAATCTGAGTATTTCTGTGAGGGATTTTTCTTTGTTAGGTTAATGAGGTGTGAAGATTCACTCTAACTGTGGGAGGCACCATTCCATGATCTGAGAATCCTGAACTGAATATAAAGAAGAGATTAAGTTGAGCAAAAGCATTCATCTTTCTCTGTTTCCTGACTGCTAACTCAATGGTTTCAGCCACCTCGAGCTTCTGCCCCATGCCTTCCTTGCCATCATGCACTTTATCATCAAATTGTGAGACAAAAACAAAACAAATTAACAAACACACAAAAAAAACTTTTTTTCCTTAACTGGCTTTTGTCACATATCTGGTCAAAAGAACAAAAAAAGTAACTAATATATAAAATTGGTACCAAGAAGTAGGGTTATTACAGTGATAATCCTGACCAAGTAGTTCATAGGACTTTGGAACTGGTTTGTGGGAGAATATGCAAGAGTTCAGAACTTTTGGTAGAACCCTTGACGGCTGTAGGCAGAATTTAATGGGACACTCTGGTAAGAGCTTGGAAGACAAGAATGCTGAGAGAAATGTAGAGTGGAGGGTCATATCAGGAGGTTTCAGCAGTGAATGAGAACTCTATCAGGTACTGAGCTGGGGTGATTTTTGCAATAATCTGTAAAAGACTTTGGCTATATGGTTACCAATATCCTGAGAACATGGGTCTGAATTCAAAAGACAGATTAACTTGTATGGTGGAAGAAGTTTTCAGATAGGCAAACATTCAGGTTGTGTGATGGATGAATAACTTTTGATCACTCTTATCAGATCAACATGGAGAGATCAACAAGTGGAACAGAAATAATTGACAAATGTGAAGATTGGCAAGGAAAGGAATGTGAGTTTAAAGTTTCCCACAAGGAACCATACTGAGAGAGCAGCAGTAATTGTTGAACAGGAACCTGTGTTCTGCGCTGGAATGCCTTAAAAGGGATGCTGAGGGTAAGACCCTAAGCAGTTAAGGCTCAAACTTGTGGGAATATGAATTGTTTTGAAAGGAGGGAGTCTGAATGGAGATTTCCAGAGAATGACCTAGAAGGCATTCCCTTCTCAAAAACAACTGCTACGAAAGTATTTTCATAGATTCAGCCAGCAAAGTACACCAAGAAAGAGCACTTCTGCTGTGATCCCGAGGCCAGGCTACATCTCAAGATGGCAGCAGAACTAGGCAGAATTTTCCACATTCTACTGGCTTAGAAGTCATTACAGGCATACAATCTTGCTCCAGGGTTCCAGAGAACCATTGAGGCCAGACAATGTGTAGCAGGTGTGAAGGGTCTGTAAGGAAGCTTTGAAAGACTGCTATATGAAGCTATAAATGTGAATCCCAATTTCCAGTGGAGACACCAAGATATTGGCAATACCAGAAATGGGATATTTATCAAGGAAAGCTGCAGGCACAGAGTGGAGCTGCGCCTAGGCAGGGCCATGTGTACCGCAGGCAGCAGAGATCGAGGAGTGGGCTGGCTACCCAAGCCCGGTAACCTGATGACTCCATCTTCAGTTTCATCTGCCAGATACCAAGCTGCAAAATCTGAAGTTTGCCCTGCTGAGTTTTGTTTTTTAATTTGATCCAGTCTTTCCTACTATTTCCATAACTCATTTTTAATTGGGAATATTTAGCCTATGCATTGTATGTTGGAAATATATAACTTGTTTTTTCATATTACAGGAGCTCACAGTTAAGAGGTTGCTTGTGTCTCAAAAAAGACTGTACATATACTTTTCAACAGAGTAAAAAAAAATGGAAACTTTTTTTTTGAGGTAGGTTAGCCCTGGCTCACCTGGAATTCATTATGTAGTCATAGGGTAGCCTAGAACTCACAGCAATCTTCCTACCTAATGCTGGGATTCAAAGCATGTGCCACCATGCCTGGATAATTTAGGAACTTTCAAAGTTAATTTTGATGACCCTTTGGGGACAAGGGATGGAAGGTTATGGCTTAAAAGCATTATGTTTGAATGCTAAATTGGCAAAGGGTATATTTATGAAGTTGTTTCTGTTGTCAATTTGACAGGATTTAGAATTCCCAAGAAAACAAATCTCTGGACATGTTCATGAGTGAATATGTAGATTCAGTGAAGTGAGGAGATTCCACCCTAACTGTGGGTGGCAGTATTCCTTGGCTGGGAATCCTTTGCTGAAGCAAATGAGGAGCTGAGAACAGGCTGAGAAAAAGCGTTCATCTGGGTTTCTTCACTGCTGACACTTCCAGCATGGTAATAACTCAGCCTTCCCCACCACAGTAGACTGTAATCTTAAACTGTGAGCCAGGATCAACAATTCTTTCCTTCCTGAAGTTGCTTGAATCAGATATTTGGTCACATAACAATGAGAAAAGTAACTAATGCACAATAACATGTATGTGAATGTTCATAACAGCCTTATTTAACTATAGCCAAGTGAGAGAAACAAGCTAAATGTCCATCAACTGATGAATGGATAATCAAAATATGATATGTCTGTATAGTAGAATAATAATTAGCAATAAAATAAGTGAAATACTGTAACATGAAATAATATAGAAAATATTGAAAACATGCTCAATGAAGAAAACCAATCACAAAGAAACACACTTTGATTTATTCCATTTATACTAATTATCTAAAAAAACACAAATCTGTAGAGACAGAAAATAGGTTAGTAGTTGGCTAGAACCTGGTGAGCTTGGGGGAAGAAAGGTTAACCTTGGGGACAATAATAATGCTTTAAAATGTATTATGATGAGGGTTGCCCAGTGCCAAATCTATAGAAACTACTGAATTGTTCACCTGAGTGGGTTAAACTAGATGGCGTGTGAATTAAATTTCAACACAGCTGTCACCAACTTGCTATATCAACATCCAATAAAAAGACTTCTGAACAAAGAATTACCAGAGACAGAGGAGCACTGCTCTATGACAAAAGTTCAACCCACCAGAAAAGCATGATAATTTGAAATACATGTAATGCCAAACCACACAGTTTCAAGACACATGAAGCCAAAGTTAGAAAGTAGAGACAGAATGTGCATTTCCACTGGGGACTTCTCATTCGACTCTGAGCTTTTAATAAAACAACTATGATAGAAGCCTGCAGGGAGACAGAAAATCTGAACACAAGCAACTGTCGAGGTGGAAGTGCTTGAGCCCTCCAATATCAACCACAGAATACATGTTAGTTCCAAGAGCCCATGACACTTTCATCAAGACAGAATACAGATTGGGTTTGGAAGTAAGCCTTAGGAAATACAAATATGTTGTATTTATATACAGAGGATGACCACAGTAAAATAAGACTAATTGTTAAGTAAATAGAAATCCATGCAAGCATATGGAAATTAGACACTCTTCCCAGTATCTCAAAGAGGAACTCCAAATAAACTTTAAAACACAAACAAGACAGTGAACAAAGCAAACAGAAGAAAATAATAATACAGACCAGAGCTGCTATCAATGAAACTGAGAATACAATGCAGATTACTAATAAAAAAAATAAACTAATTATGTGGGGCTGGAGAGGTGGATCAGAGGTTAAAAGTGCTTGCTTGCAAAGTCTGCAGGCTCAGATTCAATTCCCTAGCACCCATGTAAAGCCAGGTACACAAAGTGGCACCTGCATTTGTAGTTCACTTGCAGTGGCAAGAGACTCTGGTGTGCCAATTCTCTCTCTCTCTTTCTCTCTCTCTCTCTCTCTCTTTCTCTCTCTTTCTGTCTCTCTGCTTGCAGATAAATAAGTTTTAAAATACCTGATTATTCCAAAGAATAAATCAAAAACTATAGCAAGATTATTAAGTCTAAAACGAGAGAAGACATGCATTCTACTGTCCAAAATAAAATAGTGGATATCACTACAGATCTTGCATACATAAACTGTATGCTGGTGCTACGCCCTTCTATCATTGGTGCATCACACAGTAAATGAGGAAACAGGGTAAGAGGATGAAAATGAAGACAACAGGATCACCATGATGAGCACCTCTCAGGGAGAAATGGCAGATGACCAAATGGTGACTCTCGGTACTATGGTTAATTGAAATCTTATTGAAATAGCCAGAGAGGGGCAGCCTTGAGGATATCTGCAAGAACTGTGCAGGCAGAGCTAACAGCTGTGCAAAGGCCCTGAGTCATGAAAGGAACAGGCATGTTTGAGGGTTAGAAGTAAATAAGTGCAGCTGAAGCCTACTCAGCAGCAGAGACAACTGTAGAAAGAAAATTCAGCAAGGACCTGACCAAACCGGAGGCCCTTCTGTTTATCTCCTGAAGAGAACCCTTTGGGGAGTATTTTGTTCTGAATCCTGTTTTGAAAGACCATGATTGGTTCTTTTATCAGAATGAATGAATGGTAGAGTGACAAGCCTGGGGAACAGATGAGTTAGGAGGCTTACTGCTTGAAAGGGCTTTTAGCCATGGAATTAGAAAAGATGCAGTCAGACAACTTTTGACAGGTGAAAACCTCTTAACTCAGCATTAAAATTTAGAATAAGCAATTCCACCACTAAAATTGTTTTTCAGCATAGATGCGCTAACAATGTCATGAGTGCTTTCGCTTTTCTCCCATCTGCAATTGTGACGTGTTTTCTTGACTTGATTATGATTCGCATTGATAGAATGCCAAAAATGCTGCAGTGCAATAGGCACCGCATTTATTATTAGAAAAGATTCTATAATGCTTGGAAGAACATTGCTCTTCTATACTAATTTCAGCACTCAGTCTAAACTAGTATTTTTTCCTTTTTACTAAGTTTATATGCATTTCAAAATATCTCATTTTTCACAGTTGGTGTGGTTTTCACTTAAATTTTTAGCAGCACTCTAAATAATGAGTTGGACACTATATCCTTCAATGCTTTTCATATTTAAAAGCTTATTTTACTGTAATCATTTTCAGATTAAATTTAGCTGCTGTTCATATGTATACATGCTTATTTGTAAATATATAAGGAATAGCTGAAATATGCTTGAAATACACAAAAACACATTGTTTTCTGAATGGACTCATGGTGAATGTTAATTCTGATGAAAATAATTCTATAAACCTTTGAAATGATGGTCATTCATGGAATCTTTTGTTTTTGACAGTGTACAATTCTGTAAGCTCTCTGGCTAAAAAAGAACAGATTTGATAGAAATATAGAAGCATAATGTTACTGAACAGTATTATGTGTTCTCCAGTAGTTCAGACTTCTAACACTGTGCCTTTCACTGGAGTGGACATGTTTCTCCATTCAGGACACGTGAAGCAGAACCAACAGGTTTGTAGTCAGTCTTAAAAATGATCTTGTTATCTCTTAAAAGTACCAGAAACTGGATGAAGATATTGGCCATCCCAAAGCATGACACAGACTTTTTCATGTGTCACAGATTCCATCAGTTTTGTCCCCTTCTGCATGAAGATAGATAGTGACTTTTCTGGGCTAAGGATCAGAGCCACAACCATGATCAGCTCCCAGATAACATTCTTAGTTCTTAGCATGCTTTAGAGCTGTCCTTCCCTTACCTCATTCACTCAGGCCTAACGGGGGAAAAGTTACTGTCTCCCATGGAAATATTAATTAACAAGTATGCTGAAGCAAAATTCAGACCTTGAGACATTTTATTAACACAAGCAAAAATGTCCTGAGGTTGATTAAGTTCATGTTTCAGATTTTCACCATCTCTGAAACAACATTCTCTTGAAAAGTATCTCAACAATGAGGCTTTGTCTTCAACTGACACTGATAAAATATGACTGGGTAGAAAGGAACATTTGGCTGTGTTTTATACACATATTGGCAATCTGGAATCATCTAGTTAAATTAAGGAAAGATTTCCATTTAAAAATGATTTAACTCTTATGTTCCCAGTTCACATCACTAGTAGGAATAGATCAGAAATCCTGACTCTTATTCTTTAATTCACTAACTTGATGCAGATTTATCGTATTTATTTGTCACAATATTATGTCAGGTTTATTCTATGCATGGAGCATACACCTATGAATGAAGCAAAGTGCCACCTTTTCAAGTGCATATTCCATGATGGGAACCTGTCAATATCCAGGAGAAAATCCTATTAATTAATAAAGCTCACAAAGGTCTTTGTTTCAAATCTGATCTCAAATGGAGTCTCCTGAATATCTGCGTGGAATTCCCTTCAGATAAAAGTATGCACTTAGAAGGTGGGGCTGTGGGACATTCCCCTTCACTGTGGCAGCTGAAGCCCCTCAACCCAATTGCCTCTGCATCTGTCCTCCAGAGCCAGGCTCAGGCTTGCTGGTCTGAACCCCCGTAGGTGCCTGCTTAACTCCATGCCGGTGCTGCTGGACAAGGCTCAGATCTGCTCTTTAAGTGGACTACAGTGTTTCATAATCTAGGTGCTGGCTACCCAAACATCCTCACTCCTGAAAGCAGCAGTCTCCCTAAATTCATCTGAGGCATCCCGTGGATGCCTGACACTATGGGTAAGTAGACTGTTTCTTTTTAGCCGTGTGTGTGTGTGTGTGTGTGTGTGTGTGTGTGTGTGTGTGTGTGTTAAAATGCAATTTGTAAATCAGGCATGGAAAGTAGAGATAATAATGATGAGTACAATTATTGAAATACACTGTCATCAGAGTTCCATGTATGAAGTGGTCTCCGCCTCACTGCCAGGAGGTGTGTAGCACATAAAAGGACAAGACTGTGATTCACATTCATCCCAGATGATTAGAAGGACTCAACATGCACCTTCATTAAGCCATTTAGAACAGCATGAAACTTGAAAATGATGATTTATTTATTTCTAAAATGTTCTGTTAATTTATTTTTATGATGGAAAATGTTGACTGTCTTATATTTCTTTATCTAATGTGAGGTATTGTTTAGGTTAGTGAAACTTATGTGGCCTCTTGTGGAAAATTTCAAAACACAAAAGTAGAGAAAATGATATAATATTTGCATATAAGCCCATCACTCAAGTTATCAATTACAAACAAGATTGTAGACAAGCTTCATTTAGAAAGAAATATTTTGACAAAATTGTGACCAACTGGTAAAACACAGAATTAGAAATAAAAGATCAATTTCCATCATTAAAAAAGTGTCTCTTGGGCTGGAGAGATGGCTCAGCGGTTAAGGCACTTGCCTCCAGTGCCTAAGGCCCCGGGTTCAATTCCCCAGGACCCATATAAGCCAGACCCACAAGGTGGTGGCCCTGGTGCTCTCTCTCTCTCTCTCTCTCTCTCTCTCTCTCTCTCTCTCTCTCTCTTTCTGCATTTCTCTGCTTGAAAATGAATAAATAAAATATTTTTTAAAAAGTGTCTCTTTTGATGTCACATCATCTATTTCTATTTTCTTCACTTTTCATTATTTGAAACTATTGCATGCCATTATCACTTGATTGTTGTATATTTGATAGTTGTACATCTGAGTAGGTAGTTGCACTTCATACAGACAGGACCTTGTCTATCCTGTTCACAGATGTGTCCCTGGTGCATGGCACAGTGCCTGAGGCCAACCTAAGAACAGGACATGTACAGTAGCAGGATCTTTTATGTCACTCATGAAACAAATGGATCTACACCCACCTTCCAAATTTTATACACATTGTCTAATTTTTTATGTTGAAATTTTAATTTAGGGTAACATCTTCATTTTTAATCAAAATAATGTATACAAAAATCTTTAACATCCCATAGCACATTGTCATATATTTATATATGTGTATATATATTATATACATATATATGTGTTTACATGTGTGTGCATGTGTGTGTGTCTGTGTGTATACACATAAATACATACATACGTGTATGTATATATACATATATATAAATATATATATGTATATATATATATATATGTTTGCATGTATGTATACACACACCCAAGCCATGTAGGTATTATCCTAATGAAAACATACTTGCACTGGAAGTATTCACATACCACATAGTAGCATTTCTCTGAATATATGAGAGAGATGAAGGAAAAATCAGTTGACTCGATCTCCTTATTTCAGACACGTATTTGAAATCCAAGAATAGAAATGATTCCTCTATGGTGGGCACAGGCTGCAATGCCGAAATCAGTTCTAAATTGTTAAGGAGATCTTTGCTCTTACATTTCTTCTGACTCATGAAGAGCCCTCCACTGGGAAGAGGAAAGAATTTGAACATGGAGGCAAGAAGAACCCACACTCAACGTCTTGCTCAACACGAAGGCTTCTCAAGGGAAAGCTATGGGCAGAGGTGTGAGAACCAGAGTTATGTGGCAGCAATCTTAAACTTCATGGGGCCAGTGGGTCAGAGAAACCTAGAATTTTCTTTTACTGAATATATGTAAAGTTTCCATGTACTGTGTAGAAGAACACTCTTTACAAAATAGGTTTTTAGAATGAGGCTAGAAGCTATTCACACCATCCAAATGAAAACAGCCCTGGGAGTCACCTCTCACAGTGTGCGCTCGTGAATGTATATCTCTTTATGAATGAAGGAGAGGACTCAAGAAAGGTGAAGACAAGTGATTGAAAGGACTAGTGTGAATATGCAAGAGGTACAGTCACATCGCAAAAGCAAATTATGACACACGTTGTGGTCACTCAAACCTCATTGAAATAGAGACCCAGAGGCTACAGAGAATTCAACACTAAATCAGATTTCTAATATGAGATTTGAGGCTCCGGGAACATTGTGGACAAAGGTGCTGAAACATTGTAAGAGCCTTGGGGTGAGTGGGAATAGCTTCAGGAACCCTCCCCCAACATGACCCCACAATTAATACCAATGACCCCAATAAGAGGGCCCTCAATAGAATGGGGGCAGTGGAGAGAGGACATAAAAATACAACCTTTTTATTTAAAAAAATAATAAATATTTTTAAAAAGCAGATTAAACCAACAATAAAAAACAAGCCATAATAGTGGACATAGATTACAACATCAAAAACCTAATTGAAGAAAATGTTCTCTCCTAAAATATGGAGGCAATGGCCACAAATTTTCAAGCAAATTCAGTTACATATTTGATGGACAATCAGCTTACTAGTTTTTTTTATTTCAAGGTCTAAGAAAGGTTATATAGTATTCAATTCATTAAAAAAATCACAAACCTGAATTACTGTTCTACTTTATACTACAACACTAAATGCCATGACTATAAAATAAAGTTCCTAGGGATCATAGAAGACAGGTTGACAGCTCATAGTTTTCAATAAGCAAATCTTTAACAAATTGAAAGAAGAAAAATATTTCTCAAACATTCATACTTACAATATGTACCAGGTGCACAATAGTCTTAAATAATAAGCAACTCTTGGTAAATTTGTGTAAGTGCTTATAAAATTAAAAATGAACATCAAAGCTATTTTTGAAAGAAACTTTATGTATTATCAAACAGCCTAATTAAATAAGAAGTATAGTCACAATCCCCTGAGACAAACTGACAAAAGATCCAACATTCATTTTAGTGCCTTTAGGGTATAAAAATATTAGTTTATGTATCTCAGAGACTTGTGTAGACAAATATAATCAGCATACACACAAAAGCAGGTTGTGTAAGTATTGACATTCTTAATTTTAAACAGATTATTACAACCAAAAATTTTAAAGCAAAGGGGATGTAGAGGAATCAAAGAAATAAGCTATTCACAAGATAAACCGAAAATTGAATGACATAGCATCACAGTATGACCCTTAGAAAAACAAATGGTAAATCTAATTTTATGAGAAACTTCAACACATTTCTTTTTGCCTTTTGCACATTAAAGAGATAAAATTTTCAAATTTTATCAAGAAACATTTTTCAAATGTTTCTTTTATACATTTTACCCTATCATCCTAAATTTAATGATACAAGATTTTTAGTTTTTGCCTCGAATGAGTCTTACTGAGGTCATTTTGTGTCTCATGTGTCTCTGGACTCTTTTTGAGGATAGCTGTGGTGATTCCCTTAGACTGATTATTTTTTCATTAATTTCTCCAGATTTGCTTTTGTTTTGTTGCCAGAAAGCCCTCCTCATCATGAGGACAAAGCTCAGCACTTTCTTAACCCCAGGTGGCATGTGGGCTTCCACTTTCTAGTAGTCTGCAGAATTATCCAAACAAACAGACCACAGCCTTCTGCCCAAGACAGAGGTCACCTCACCCTCATAACATTACAGTCTTTCTCACACAGGGCCACAGCCCATTTGTGCACTGTTTGAAGGGCAAAGACCTGTGGCCCTGTGTGGCAGATACATATACTTCTACATTAAAATGGGTAGGGTATATAAGTGAATCCTAACAACAATGGTTGCTAATCTCTTTCACCAAGTATCGAGTGTCCTGTGTCCATACGTCTTCATATCCCCAGTGTGGGGAATCTCCTTCCCTCACGATGACAGCAAGGAGCTTAGTGAAGCCTGAGTTTCAAGGACATCACCAATGTGTACCTTTCAACCAATGTGTTACCTTGGTCATTTGGAGGCTCACTTACATGGAGTCGTTCTTACCTGTGGAATTTACAAATGTGCAGCCTCTCATTTTGTTTCCTATTGCTAACACTCAGACCCTATGTAACACACTCAGAGCACCCCTGGTGAAAGACTCTTATACATACCAGATAACTTCTCTTTTCATGCCCTTTGTTGCCTCTAAAGAAGTCTTTTTCTTTGATGAAAGCTCCGTTATGTTTAAAAATATTTTCGCTTGTGCATTTTATGTAGTTTTATGCATTTTTCTTTTATGATGTGATCTAAACACAACTAAAATATGAAACAAAGCTCAAACTGTTCTGTGTGTCTTTGAACATTCCTCAAGGTTGTGATTAGTATTGTTTTGACAGTACTTAACAAATGCAATATAATTCAGCTAATAATTCTATTTTTCAAACTATTGTGAAAATTTTAATGTTTTCACAATTATAAATAATGCTACAACTATAAGAAGAAATTTTGTATCTCTGATTGTTTCTCCAGAATACTATTTTGAATGAGACATTATTCTAACAAAAGATGGACTCTTTTGAGCTGTTGATCCACTTTGACAAATTACTTTCTAGGAAGGTAGCAATTTTCAAATCACCGTAGTGTGTGACGGGCACAGTGATGTATCATCCATGATGTCATGTGCATTTCCTGATGAGTCAGGAGACTAAACATGACTTGAGCACACTGGACGTTTAGCCCGTTCGCTTGTTAGAGTGTCACAGCTTTCATGATCCCAGTTGGAATTTTGTTCATTCCTGTATTCATAATATTTGTGCACCTTACTCCACAGGTGGTGCTGCGTTAAAGTGAAGGATGAGTACTCCAGCCCAGCACACTTCAATACCCCCAGAATCATCCGCCTATAAAGGAACAATTACTTAATGATGCAAAGAAGCACAGTGTCAAATAAAGGCTTCCGCTCAGCAAACACTGCTGTTCCAGAGAAAAGATCTGGATTTCACTATTTGGAAGAACCAAATAGTGAGCCTGAATATAATTCCATGCTTTCTATTGAAAAGAAAAATACCATTTTGAAATATGACTTTAAATCACTTTTAATTTGACTTTTTTACTGTTATTAGTTTTCCACTGCTGGGCTGTTTTAAAACCACTTAACTCTCTTTACTTTCTAAACCAACATCATCCTCAACAACATTGCACTTCTCCATTGCCTTTAGAAGAGGATCAGCTAATCCTCACCTAAAGACACGATGAGACATCATTTAATGAATGATTATAATTGAATAACACCTGCTTCACTTAGTATCATCAGATTCATCAGTATTCATCAGATTCATAGGAAATCAAACTCTCTTCCCAATAGAGTCTTTCCATGTGTTGTATTCTTCAGAACAGCCATTCATTCACTCATCTTGCTCTGTCACAAATGTTCATTAAAAATGTTCTTACAGTGAGGGCCACTCATGTGGAAATGTACTCATCCCAATGAAATCATGTGAAATCCCCACCTGGATGCTCCTTCAGAGTCCGAATAGAGTGTGATGCTTTTTCATTGCTTAGTATCCAGGAACAGAGGGTCAGTTGAGCATGTATGCTGCAGGCTAGGGTAAAAACACACCCCATCACTCACATGTCAGGAAAAGCAGCACCAGAGGACAAAAGGAAAAAAGGGAACAATGCGTAATGTATAAATTATAGGTTATAGTGCATAAGCATATATTTTATAAGTATGTATTGCAGGGTGTATGTATGTTATCTATTATAATAGTATATTTAATGTATATTACACATATTATACACACATATACTTCTAATTTAAATATATGTTTGTAAGTATATATGTATTTACACTTAACAAAGAGAAGCATTAAAAATTTAACACAGGAAAAATGTACACTACAAAAAAATCATTTTCTTTTAGGAAAAGGAGACTACAAAGAAACATTTTCTTTTAGGGAATGACTTTTTTGCTATGATAACTTTTACTGTGGTGGTTTGGATCAAAGGTCCCCCATAAACTCATGTGTTCTGAATGCTTGTTCCCCAGTTAGTAGTAATTTTGGAGTTGGGGCCTTGTTTTAGGATGTGTGTTTCTGTGGGTGTTATAGCCAGCCCCTCTTGCTAGAAAACAGTCCACTCTCCTGTTACTCTTTTCCACTTGCTGTGGCAGAGGTAATGTCCTGCCTCTGCTCATGCCATGCTTTCCCCTGCCATCATGAAGCTCCCCATGGAGAGTAGAAGTAGAAGTAAAAACCTTCCTGCCATCAGCTACTTTTGATCAGGTACTTTGTCCAGCAATGAGAAGGTAACTACAACAATTTACCCACTCTAATCAGGACACTGGCTTCTTGAAAAGTTAAATCCCCTTTTAATATGCCAAAGATAAGAAGTGTCTTTCTTAATTTCATCCACTTCAGGTGTGATCTAAAGAGATGTGATAGGCTACCAGAGAACTCTATACCATTATGACGTTCTAAAGAAAATTTTACATTTACTGAATGCGTGAGAGAAGGGCTGAGGCTATAGCTCAGTGGTAAAGTGGTAGCACACATAAGTTTTGATCCACAGAAGGGGGAGAGAGAGAGAGAGAGAGAGAGAGAAATAGAGAGAGAGAGAGAGAGAGAGATCTTGTTCGGTTTTCCACATCATAGTAGCCTACACTAACAGTGATGGCTCAGAAAACCAAGAGAAGGATGTGTCCTAAGCCAATTAAGTTCTGGCCTTAAAATTAACACACCAAATAGTTTTCACCATTTTCTGTTTGTACAAAGCAAGTTACATTTCAAATCCAGACTTAAGAATTGGAGCAACTGGTTCTATTTCCTGGTCAAACATTCCAAATTTGTGTTGCAAAGGATATGCCAAGAAAGAGATAAAGAATCTGGGCTATTTTTGAATTCTATCTACCTTGCATAATTATTTCAAATAAAGTTATATGTTTTTTCTTCTTAATATTTGCTTAATTTCATTCACATTTGTATATACAACTTTTAACAAAAACTCAACAATCATGCAACAGATGCTCCCCTGCAAGTTTGTTGTATAAATAACTGTATAACCAGCATCCTTCCAGGTCAGCACATAGAGATTTTTATTCTTCTTTCAAGACTATATGGGCTTAGTAAATCAATGTGTCATGATATTTCAAAACGTTTTTTCTCTTGGTGAAGATATACTTGATTTTATTCTTATTGACATATATCCTTATAAGAGCATCTTTTCTATATTCATAGTTTTAATTATAGGTTTGCTTACTAGAAGAATATTTATAAATATGCACACATTTTTCATTTTAATGAACTAAATTCACTTTCTAGAATTTCTAGCTTGTGATGGTCATATATATGTGACAAAAATTAACTCTTATTGCTGGGACAGATATTTCCAAAAGTGACTCCACACACACACACACACACACACACACACACACACACACACACACAATCAGATACAAGCCAAGCAGTTGTGAACAGCTTTGCTCCCCAAGATGACGTAGGCAGCTTCTGACACCATGTGCTTTAGCCATCACAGGCAAGGCCTAGCATCCCCCAGTAAGTGGTGCTCAGGAAACAGCCTCCTGAGTCTGTTCGTGGGGTCTGCTTCCAAGAGGTGTGCTGTGAACTCCTAATAGCAACCTTGACCTCCAAATGTGGAAACAGAGTGAGAAAGGTGTGATCCTGCCTCCAGAGTATGCAGAACATTGTTTGGATATAGATTGAGTGAATCTGAGAACTTTTAATTCTGCCAGGAATACCCTCTTCTCTTATCGTATCTAATAGTCAAGGGAACAGAAGGATTTTTACTCCTCGCTTCACAGAAATCCTTGCATGTACTTGGAAAGTTTCAAGGTAAGGGCAGTAAAGTTGCACAGTGCCACCTAAAACATTAATGTCTTCAGGGTAGTCACACAAGTGTATTCAGTTATCCAGATAAGTAAACTCTTGGGCTAACTTTCTTAGTGAGCACTCAGACTGCATGCTAATTTACCTGTGGAAATCTGAGACCCTTCTTGGTCCCTAGCAGGAAAGATGCCAAGGATCCTACAATGGCAAGGAATTCCTTCAAGTAAAGAGAAGGCGATACACTCACAAGGCCATCTGTGTTTTCCCTTCTTTAGCATTCCTTTTCTGTCTGATTATCTAGCAATCCAAATTAGTTAATCTGATTTCCAGTTTCTGTATCCTGACAGAACTTTAAATTCACAAAATTTTAGAAATATAACTAGACAATAGTTTGTAAAAGAAAAAAACCTTCTTAAGGCATTTTTCATTATGGGATAGAGTTCTTTGTTCAGAAAAACAGTGGATAAATGGCTGGAGAGACATCTCAGTGGTCAAAGGCACTTGTTTTCAAACCCTTTTTCATTTCCCCAGTCACCTAGGTAAAGCTAGATTGGTGTTGGTTTGCAGCAGTTGAGTCCTTGGTGCAATCCCTGCATGCACCCTCACATGCATGTGGATGCACACATGCCCACTTGTGCACAAACACAAATAAATAAATAACAAAAGAAATTCCAGTACCACACATACAAATGGTGGTCACGTGGACACGAATCAGAGTGACAAAAACAAATGACTGCAAATAATAAAAAAATTCCAGAGAATTTGAAATGGTAAAGCTAGTAAAGGACATTGTGAACAGACTGCTCTTTGTCGACCTCCAAAGCCCAGCAACAAATGGGAAGTAGGTTCAAATGAATCCCAAACTGTAAGAGACTGACGCAGTAGACAAAGCACTCACTATGCTATGGTGAGTTCTTGAATTCCTATCCCCAGAAACTGTGACAGACTTCTGTAGCCTCAGAACACCGACCATGACAAGCTGAGAGGTAGGGACAGGATATTTCCAGAAAGCTCAGGGACCAGCTAGCTAGCCAACAAGAACAAGAGACCCTGCCTCAAACAAGGTGGGAGGTGAATGGCAATACCAGAAAGTTGTCCTCTGACCTCCACACACATCATGGCATGGGCCCAAATAAGCACTTGAGCTCTGCCCTGAGCTTATGCAAAAATCCCGCATCCTTGCTTCCACATATGCCAGCACGCTCTTCCCACTGGTCCATCTCTTCAGACTCGGGACAGTTGACTGCGTAGCAGACAGTGTACAACTATTTCTACATGTCTGCACAGATGCATCTGGAGTCCCTAGAAGAATTAAGGTAGTCAAAAGATGACAGTGTCAACTTATCAAATGAGTGCTCCTATGCACTCCTACTCTTTGAAATTAACATGACAGAAAGAAAACATTTGGGAAGTAGAGGAAAGCTGTGTAGTAAAGCACTTGCCTAGGAGGATCCAAGTAAAAAATACATACACCCATACATACATACATACATACATACATACATACATACATACATACATACATTTTCACACCATAAGAGATATTATAAGCTTTATCGGGACAATTTTTGTATTTTTGCAACTAGAACCAAATCATGACTGCACCAACAACTTTGTGATATGTCTTCTGTTCGTTGTCAAGGCAACAAAGCCCAGAGGTTCAAAGTGCAGTGAACTGTATGTGCAAGAATTCCAATCCTAGCCCTACAGCTTCCCATGATAATGAACTTCTTGTAATTATTTTGTCAACACATAGCAAAGAGAAAGTGGTTTGAATTGATAAAACTTAGTTCAATTAAACAAATGATTATTGAAGAGCTGTTGTATTCCAGGAGCTCACCTCAGAGGAGAACTGGAGATCATGAGCACAAAACCTCTCTTCTAGTGAAAAGGAAGAGGGGACAAAATAGTATGAGAATCCATTATTAGATCCATAATAAGTGTTCTAGGTGAGGGGAGGAAGTGTAAGCTCTGGTTGCCTTGGATAGACCAGGAGAGTCTGTCTTAAGGCAATGGACCTAAGAATGAAAACAGACGTGACAAGATGGCAGAACATTTGCTGTGGAAAAATTGAAAATGTCAGAGTATGTTAAAGGAATACGAAGTGATCAGTTTGGTGGAAACATGAAAAGTGAAAGCAGTAAGTTGAGAAACCTAAGCCAGAGTCTGGAACACTGGGTATAGAGCTCTAACTTAATTCCAAAGGCATTAAAAATGGGCAACATTCCATTCCCAATAAATACCAAGTGCTTCTGGAAGCTTCTAGAAAGAGATTAAATACTAGTTTAAACTCTAGATGTAAAGATACTCAATCAATAGAAAGCAACTTTATAAGCTTCCATATGTGAAAATAGCAGCTTACACCAGGAATGGAAATTTCTAAATTAATTTACAAATTTGAAGAATGCATTTGAACTTTATCACATTTTACCAAGCAGCAGCCTCTGTGAAAGACCTTCTTGCAGGAATTGAAATAATTAAATTGGAGATTCAGTGTACCTTTTCAATCATTTTATTAAAAACCTCATTTTGGTTTTCTCTGAGGAAGAGATAAAGCACTGCTAAGGAAGTGGATAACTCTTTTTTTTAAAGTACTGTATTCACCATAAAATATACGACACTGTTCCCAAATAACACCTAATAGAAGCTAGCCACATCAACACCAGAGAGTATTCGCCTTTTCAGAACTAGCAGTTTTTTGTATTTATTTCTATTTCAAATCGTTGGAGATATAGTTGATTGAGATATAATCTTAAATGGAAGAGGAACTCATAAACAAATCATTGCAATACAGGAAGAAATACATTATAAATATGCAGGGTATAACAAAGGTTTACTAGATACGGTTTTATAAAATAATATCTTATATGGGATTGAAGACAGCGGGACTCCTGTGAACATGGAAGTGAGGAAGTTCTTACTAGACAGGGACCACAGCTGCAAATTCTTGAAAGCAGGCAAATGTATATTCACTTGCTAGACAGCAAAGGATGGGTGAACTGAAGCTGTCACTGGCACTGGTGTGCTCACTTTGCCTTTTAGCTTGACCGTCACAGCATCTGTGTTGACCTGAGTTGCATGTGAGGAGACCAATGAATGTCAAGTCATAGTAACAGTCCATTCAAGAGCTGAGTAATGATAACTGTAACTAGTTGTCATGGCTGGGGGCCAAGCATTTATTGTTAATTAAGATCTATGTTCTGGGAGGATATTATTTATATAGATATTATGTCTATTAAAATGTTAGTGTGGATTGTAGGAGAGGTAGTGGATTTTTTTTTCTCTCTTCCCCACCATGACTTACAATCTTCCCTCTCCACTCAGATCGTGGTGGGTGAGTTTTAGGTCTGCTTTACTGTTGAGGTAGGTCTTAAGAATCTCTGGATTTCTGCATTAGACTGTGTTGGGTATCCTCGATGTCAGTCTCCATTATCCTCCATAGGTTATCTGACTTGCTGTGGATATAGGTCTCTTGCTCATCTCATCACTTCCTCAAAGGGTTCATTTGGGCTCTATATCATAAGTTAGGGGTGGTTCATCCCTTGCCTGGATGACAGGTAACATCTCTGGTCCTGTGGGTGGGATAGGTTTGTCCATGGTTCTTACTGACTTCTGAAACATACAAGCAGAATCTCCAGTATTGGTTAAATAAGACAAACTATATGAATTTGTTGAGATTCTAATGGGTATAGCCTTTCTGTAGATCTCTGGTTAGTGGGGAGCCCAGGTTCTTGGTGGTCAAGCCCACATAGGAAAGTCCCCAGCTGGGTGGGAACAGGGAGGAAGGAAATGGGGATACCACCATAAGATTTGCTCATGCAATGTGTCTAATTATTGAAAATAAATATGAAAAAATTTAAATGTTAGTGTGCATGCTGAAGTTGAGGATCTGAAGAAATACATCTAGCAGTAGAGACATAGAAGGAGGTATCTGGGACTCCAATAGAAAAGGGTGATAGGCTGGAGAATAATCAGAAAATGAGTTGTACTTGGTCCATGGGAGCAACTGGCCTTCAAGGAGAGGTTATAGACTCTATGGACCTAGATGCTAGTGCTGTGTCTGGCATAGAATAGAACCTAGTAACATTGGTTGAATAGATGAACAGCTATGTAAGGGGACAAATGAAGGCCAAACCCACCCCTTCTAAAATATTCTCACTTGAGTTCTTTGGATCCATGACCCCTTAATGTCTATTATTTCTTGGTTTCTTATTATGCTGTTTTATCCACCTGCTTTTTTCATTCTTTGTTTATTTATTTATTTTCACTTGAGTGCTCCCCATCTGTTGACCTATCAAGAGAACTAAAACAATATCCCTTGGCTACAAAAGCTTCTGTCTTGTGTGTAACTAATTCTAAGTTTTCAGAAAAGTTGGGGAATGGGAGGAATGTAAAGAATGCCTGGCATGGACAGCTATAAATTCAATATAAATCTTAGAACAGTTTCTATGGAAAATAGTCGAGGAGCAGAATACCAGATTGCTATGACTTAGAGAGCAAATGGGTGTGGTGTAGAAAAAAATGGGGAAAGAATTCAAGAAGTTTAGTAGCAATAGGATGGAAAGACATAAAGCAATCAATGTCTGGCAGGAGAAACAGCATCAAAAGCTGTTTTGTGACAGCTGGAAAGATGGCTCAGCAGTTAAAGGCACTTGCTTACAGAGTCTGATGACCCAGGATCAATTCTCCAGTATCCACGGAAAGACAGATGCACAAACTGGTGTATGCATCTAGAGTTTGTTTGCTGTGGCAAGAGGCCCAAGCATGTGCATTCTCTCTTTCTCTTCCTCTCTCTTGCTCCATCTCTCTCTCTTCCCCCTCCCTCCCCTTGCAAATAAATAAAAATAATATTTTAAAGAAAAGCTGTTTGGTTGAGGAAGGGGAAGCTGTGGTTATATGGAAAGACAAGTTTTCTTCAGAGCAAGAACTCAGCAAAGAATAGAGAATATTGTCTTTGTCCTCAATGTGTTATTTGTCATGGAAAACAGACTGCAGTGTAATGATGCTATGAGCCACCTGGAATGTGAGAGTTGGAGAGACTTTGAAGCCTTCTGAACAAAATAAGCCAACATGAGAAATAGCTCTTGGAATAACCAAGGTACATGTTACTCAGAGCAGAGCAAACAACTTACCAGGCAAAGAAAAGTTAAAAACACGAGCCTATCAGGTCCATTAGGTGTGTTCTATCCCTGCCCATGGAATACATTTTCATCTTGTTAAGAATGTCTTCTGGGGGCTGAGAAGATGGCTAGTGGTTAAAGGCTCAGTGGTTAATGGTGCCTGCTGGCAAAGCCTATGACCCCCTAAAGCTAGATACACAAAATGGCACATGCATCTGGAATTCACTTGTGACAGGAGGTCCTGGTACGATCATTTCTTTCTTTCTTTCTCTATCCCCAAATAAATAAAAATATTTTTTAAAGAATGTCTTCTTAAAAGAAGGTGTTCAATTATTCTGAAACTACAATTTAATTGCATTTTATGTACTTGTAATATATTTTTTTCTTCCAGCGCTGGAGAATGAACCCAAAGTGTTGCATCTTAAGCATTCTCCCACTGACCTAAAGCCAACCCTTTCATTTTGTGTGCTAAGGAAGTTTTCTCAAACCTATCGCGATGACTTAAACCTTTATCTTCTTATGTTGTTTTTTTATTTTCAGCTTGTATGTATCTGTGCTCTGCTAATTCTAGCATTTTATATGGAGTAGAGTTTAGTTTTACATATGCATATTCAGTGCTTTCAACAGAAAATTACTTGAGAAATATTTTTCTATTGAATTACTGAAGTATCTTTGTCAAAAATCAATTAACACTGTGTGTGTGAGGGGGGTTTATTTCCAGACTCTTGTATTTATTTGGTCTATGTCTATCCTTATGTCAATATTATTTAATTTTCATTATTTAAATGTTACAGTAAGTTTTATAATCATGAAATTTAATTCTTGTAATCCTTTCCAAATTATTTTATATATTTGCACTTTCACAAATAGAAAATAAACTTATTTTTTTAAAAAAGTTTCCAATTTTGTTTGCAATTTCATTGACTCTGTTGATTGTTTTGAGCAGAATGAAATCTTAAATTTAACTAGGTTCCCCAAACTGTGAACATAGTGTGCTTTTCTATTTTTCTTGTACGTCTTTTATTTTGTGGTGGTGTGTTATGAATTTTAATCCTCATGTCATGTATATTTTGTGGCATTCATTGCTAAATATTCCATTCTTTCGATGTTAGAAATGATTTTGAAACCCAACCATTACTAGTATATTCCAATATAATTTTTGTATACTGACTTTGCATCCTAGCTTCTCTAAACTAACTAGTTCTATTAGCAATTTTATAGATTTTGATAAAGTACTTCTTTCCAGAATATTTGAAGATATCTTACAACTGAATAATGAAATGTACAATTTTTAAAAGGCAAAGTATTTAACAGAAACATTCTCAGATGAAAATCTATGAAATGTTTTTGTGCACCATCAGGTATTAGGGAAATTTAACTGAAATATGATGATAAATTTTGGAGTGTCTAATCGCAAATGAGTTATAACTACATTAAGATACAATGGAATAGCTAACTTTTTAAAAAAGACGGATCGTCCCACATGATGGGAAGGATCTGGAGCAGCCCCCATCTCTCATGCAATCCTCACAGGGGTGAAAAATAGCACAGACACTTTTGAAATTACCTTGGCATTTTCTTATCAACATAAACGTATATTCATGATCAATTCTAATTGTCACATTCCCTAATCACATTTATTTACTCAAAATAAGTGAAAACATTAATCTATATAAATGATTGTACCTGAATTTTCATAGTATCTTTATTCATAATAGCTTAAACCAGAAATAATACAAATGACTAACCAACTTTGAAAAGAAAACAAAAGTGTGTTTTATTTATAATTGGATACTTCTGAATTATAAAAATGAACAAATGGTTGATAGACATAAAATAAAAATAAATATCAAATATTTATTCTAAGGAAAAAGCAGATATAAAAGAATCCATACTGGATTATCAAATTTATATGATGCTTTGGGGGAACGAAAAGCAACAGGAGTTACAGAAATCAGAATTTTGATGAAAGAGATGTTGTCTTATTCCAGAATTTTGTTATAATTTATATGCTGAAATTGTGCTAAAGGAGAAACAGAATACAAGAACAGGAAAATAGGAATTTGGAGAGATAGGTAGATCAGAAAGAGTCAATTTAATATTATCCCATATGTATAAAATATTGTATGCACAATTTAACACTTTCCTATGGTACATATACTTTTGTAAAATAACCTTTTAAGGAATATTAATTACTGTAGCTCCTAGCATGTGTCATATAATAAATTTTCCCTGCAAATCAGATTTTCACTGATTTTTTTGATAACTGAAGTTCTTGAGCATACTCAGCAACAAGATCTACTGTAAAATAAAACATTTTTAAACATCAAAGAATCATGAGATTTTTTTGGCCCTTGTCTAAATGAACTTCACAGAATGTCTCTCAAAATTTATGAGCACAGAAGCTGTTAGATGATTCCAGCTAGGTTCAGCCCCTCTGTCCGCTCATCTTTCAGGAAGAACATCAGGGATGCACAGGTGACTTCACAAACAAAGGTTTAAAATATGTCCTGGGCAGAGCTTGCAACTCTTCGACATTCAAGATCACTGTGAGGAGTCAGATGCAACAGTCTGATGCAACAGTCTGCACTTCCAGTCCCAGCTCTGAGGAAGGATCTGATGAAGTACGTGCATCTCCAGTCCCAGCTCTGAAGAATGACTGGATGCAGAGGCCCGCATCTCCAGTCCCAGCTCTGAGGAAGGATCCCATGCAGTGGTCTGCACCTCTCATCCTGCAGAAAGACCACTTGAGCCCAGCTGTGAGGCCAACCTGGATAATACAGTGAGAAACTGATTCACAAAGCCAAACAAAGCAAAGACAAGGACATGCAGAGGAAATTATGTTTCTGAGTGGCTGGGTCCTCTCTGCTCTGGTACTGCATCCCACTGCTCACACTGTATCTTCATAGAGTTCATCTCCTCTCCTGCTGTTCCTGACAAAACACTTGATACTCAGGGTTAGAAGACATTACATTTCCTCTCCATCCTTTCATCTTTTCTAAAGGTCTTATTTTACAATCCTTTCATCATCTTGTTAAAAAAATAAAATAAAAAGAAAGAAAACTCCTAAATCCCAACATTGACTTGTACACATCTTACAGGCTTTCTAGTTCTCTGCCCAAGTATTCCTTTCCTATTTGCATTGAAATACTGGAATTACTCATAACCTTTTGAAAAACAACAATAACAAAATACAGCTATGAAGACATCTCAAAATTAGATGTAGCATGTACAACTAATCCAGAATTATCTTTTCTTTGTATTACTCTGGTTCCATTAGGGGCTTACTTCATGGAACAAAGTGAATCTTGATTATTCATTTTCACTAAAATAGCATTTACTCAGGCAGGAATATTAACTCAGGTAAGCAAAATGATTCCTCCTTTCATCCTAGGTATTCCACACCTACTCACCTTTCAATTGACTTTTTATAGAATATTAGTTTGCATTAAAAAATCCATTTAATTGCATTGGAAAAACACTTCACCGCCACGCTCCAGGCCCATACTATGATGCAGCTGCTCCTATTTAAGGGATAATTGTAGCCTCACTCTTCTACAAGGAACTAATTCTGATTTTGAAAGGTTTTGTCCCCACAGTTTATCCTGATGAGAGAGAACTGGATCATTGCCGTGTAAAATAGCTGAATAGACCTATTACAGCCATTATGCCACAAATGCTGTATATTGTTGAAGATCAAAGTACTGTACCACACTCAATGGCGAGATGTGCAAGCATGGCACACTTCCTGTATTATGTAAAAGTACTGCATTTTCTGAGTCATTTAGTACCCTGTGAGGTATCTGTGCACCCTGTATCATTTCCTTCAAACTTTCCTTCGCGTTCTGAAATCCTTTATTTTCTGGTTGAAAGACTTACATTCTAGTCATTTCTCACTAGTTTCCCCAGGAAATAAACTCCAGTAGTCAGTGTTCTTCATTGTAAGATATTACTTATCGCATATCATTCCACTTTACATTTAAATTACTTTAGAATAATGTTAAATAACCATGGACAGCGGTAAAATCAACCTGGTAGATTGAGAAAATGCAAAGTTCCCATCACAACCATTCATGATGCTTTTTGAATCTTGAAAATGTAGAGGACTGAGTGGTGATTAGATTTTAAGGAAATAAACATAGCAGCTTCCTCCATAATATGATTGGTAAGGGGCCAAGTGAAGTCCAAATGTATGGAATTTTTAAAAAGCAGGAAGCTTTCTTCTACTTTACTTTCTCCTACTAAGCCTATGACATCAGTTATCCCCAAAACTTTCACCATCAATGTCAGAAGAGGCCAGTAAAAGATGGAACATGAATTTATTTACGCAATGGAGTACAACTCAATTTGGGGTGTTGATATTGGTGTTTCAAAACCAGCCCCTCTATATGATGTTTCATTCTCACAGCCAATCTAAAGAGGGTTTCCAACTTAAAGAGAAACTAACTGCAAAGTCTATCTAACCAAAAATGCCTGACAGGAAGTGTCACTTTGTATTGAATGATTGTTATGAGACTCTTATAAATCACAGATAAGATCAGCTGCCTAGAGGAAAATTTTCCCCAAAGTAACACATCCTCTGTATGTGATTTGGAGACATTGCTACGAGATTTAGGGCTCACCTGCATAACACAATCAGTAAACATAAAAGGTGATCAGTGAAAACATCTGCAAATTTGAAGACAACAATTTATGAAACTATAATTAAAATGAACGCTGGTGGTGCTAAGGCAACAACATCAAATGGCTGTGCTCTGTAATTAATGGTTAGGCTTCCCAATGCCATTTATAACATTAAATGAGACAGTGAAATTAAATGTAAAAATATTAGGACCAAGTCCAAGGGATAGTGGGAATTTTACAAATCATAGATATTGATATTATGACATTCATAAGTAAGGAGATGCTTCTTCCATGAACACATCTTTTATTTGGAGTACCTAATACCAATGAGTTATTGTAACCTAGTCTTATATAACCTTCCATGCATGTTTACTTAGAGAAATGGGCTAAACTGTAAAACTTCATCATTAATTGGGGCAGGCAGACTGGTGATTATTTTGAGATGACCATGTTCTAGGCTCTAGCTCTCTAGTGATTCAAGAGCTCTTGTCCCCAGAGCTAATATTCCCTACCATGCAAGGAACCAGTACAGGACTTGGATTCCGCATAGCACTGTAAGGAAGAAATTGGGCTGATTTTTGTTAAGTAGTGGGCATACACAGGTCCTAGACATTTGGGTTTTCCATTAAGGTGGTGTAAAGAAGTGAGTATGATATACAAAAGGGAGACTTTAGTATCTTTGTGGTGTCAATATGTGGAAAGTGTCACCTTTGTCCCTGTGCAACTATGATGGATAAGCTTTGTTGTCAACTTAACCTGTTAGCAATCCATAGAAATCTTGAGTGTTGTGTAACAGATTTCCTCGGAATTGAAGAGAGAAAGGAAGCTCAGGGTATTCAGGAAGTCATGTTAGCTATAAACAACCATCCTTTCCTGGATGCCGGAAGGAAAATCCCAGAGACTCAGGAAGTCAGTAAGTGTGGGAAAGGGTTGCAAAACTCCACCCTAAGGCTATATAAAGGAAAGGAAATCATCCCCAAATCTGTTATGCTGATGTGTGTGTGTGTGTGTGTTGTGTGTGTGTGTGTGTGTGTGTGTGTGTGTGTGTGTGTGTGTTATGGGTGATGGTTTCTCTCTGTCTCTGTGTTTGGACCTGTGAAAAGGAGCACACCTCTTTCACCATTATGGAATTTCCTCTGCATCTGTAGCTTCAGTAAATCCTTTCTTCCCATAACTATCTGGTTTGGAGGTTCATCCCAGAGGTATGTGGCTGACTATGACAGCTATCCACCATTTCACCTTTCTGAAGGATGTGCATAGGGTCAAACAGAAATCAATTGTTGGTCTAAAAAAAGCTAAAAAAAAACGCTTTGAGATGATAAAATAATTTAGTAATGAATTTCAGATTTATGTCAGAAATTTAAGATTATATGTTTCATTTCAACCTAAATACTTTTATTATTGTGAAAGATATATGTATATTTATTTGTACAGTGCATTTAATCATCTACAAATGAATTTTGAAAGCCAATGTTATAAGCTACAAAACTTTTAAATTTTAGTATAAAAAATCTTTATAGGAGGAAGGTCACATTTTGCATCTCTTGTGGCTCAAGAGTTTATGAGTGGAGAGTGGAATTCAGTTACTTATCGAAGGACCTCTCCTCACCCCAACCTGCACCATGTTAATCTAGAAGGGAGGAAGGTGTATTCTTGCTTCTTATAAAAGAGAGGACCAAACGAAAGATACGACAATGGCTTAAGAGAAAGATGCTAAGGCTACAAAGCAGTGTTTGGTAAAAGGTTACACAAGTACCTTGCTACCTACGAGGTCCTGCTCAAGGACCTTCATGTCTCCTACCTGTTCACAGGCTCACAGTCTTTCCCCAAGGCCCAGCTTCTAGCTGATGGCAGGGAGCTCTTAGTTGTAGGGAAGAGAGAGCTGGGGAAAGCTGCACAGAACAATCTGTCAACCCCTGTGAACTAAAAGGGAGTGGAGTTGCAGTGTTCTCAGTATCTTCCTTGGCGCCAGAAACAAGTAGAAGGGAAGATTTTCCAGGCTTCTTTGAAGGAGCTTAGGCACTTTTGCTGTGAGGAACTCATCAAACAGACTATTATCTCCCACTCCTAATTGCATTTCCTCCTAAGACTTTTCTCCAAGGAACAGTCTGCAGGACAGTGTGGAAGAGCCACTAAGCTGTACCAGGAGACACGCAGCTCTGAATTGCCAAAGTAAAGCAAGTCATTGATGACTCTAGGCTGTCTGTGGGCCTCCAAGAGATTCCTCCCGACTATAAAAAGAGAATTTCAGAAGGGGCACCTAAGAAACCCATATTTCCCCTGTAGCCCCATGGTGTGCAGGTTGCTGTTTCTTTATTTACCCTTTGATCACCCCTGTGGTCTGGTTGCAAGTCTCAAGGCCGGCTCAGTCTTCACAAAGCTTCCAGGGGTTTATGGGTGACCAAGTCTGCAGGCAGGACGCAGGGGTTAAAGAGGGGCCACTCTAGCGCCCATGCACCCCCAGGAGGACGGTTCTTGGCCCTGAGACAGACCAGTTCGGGTCCCTCGGACAGTTAGTGGCCCAGTCATCGCGCACAGAGGTCGTCCTGCCCGCGGGACCCCGACCCGCAGAAGTCACCTCCAGCACGGCCGGGGAGTGGATGGCGGCGGCGCAGGGACGGGGCTCAGGCTAGCCGCCGAGTGGGCGTGGGGGGCTCAGAGATGGAGGTGGGGACGGCCGGGGAGGGGCCGGGGGCCGAGGGGTGGATCGGGGCGGGCCGGGGGCGGGGTTGCGGGGCGGGGTGCGCCACAGCGCCCTCTTGCCGCGCGCTCCCCGCGGTGCCCCGGGCCGCCGGGGCTGCGACTTGCCAACCCCTTTGTGTGAGACCCGGAGGAGCCAACTTGGGAGTCTCCAGGCGACCGGGGTGTCCGATCGCTTCCGTCCCGGCGCCGGGCCGGGCTTCCCTCCCGCCTCTCCTCCGCCCTTCCTTCTGTCCCGGGTCCCCCGTCCCCAGCTGCAGCCGCGGGGCAGCCAGCAGCCAGGGTCCCGCCGCGATCTCCATCCCGCCGTCCGGGGCGCGGGCCCCCTCGGGTCCTGTGGACACCCCCCTCCGTCCCCAACCCCTGGCCTTTAAGGTGCAGAAAATAAAGTCCCAGCCAAGCAACTCCGAGTCTCCAATAAAACGCCCCGTACCTCGAGCCCGAGCGCGCGAGCGAGCGAGCCAGGGCCGGGCGGCGAGGGGCGCGGGAGGCGGGGATGGATGGGGCGCGGCGGGCGGGCGGGGGGACAATGAGCGCGTGAAGTTACCTGCCCGGCGGCGGCGGCGGCGGCGGCGGCGGGGCCGGGCGGCGGCGAAGCAGGCTGCGCGCAGCTCGCTCCGCGCCGACGGGTGCGCGCCGCGGCTGCTGGCTTGGGGGAGAGTTGAGCGCTTTTCCCCCCTCTTTTTTTTTCTTTTTTTTTTTCTCCTCTTCTTCTTAAACAAACCACAAACGGATGTGAGGGAAGGAAGGTGTTTCTTTTACTCCTGAGCCCCGACACCTCTCTCTGTTCCGTCTAAGCTTCTTTGGCTGAACACTTTTTTAAAAAGAAAAAGAAAGAAAGAAAAAAAAAAGGAAAAGCAAAGGAGTTGCTTGATGTGAGAGTGAAATGGACGTAAGGTTTTATCCGCCTCCAGCCCAGCCCGCCGCTGCGCCCGACGCGCCTTGTCTGGGACCTTCTCCCTGCCTGGACCCCTACTACTGCAACAAGGTGAACGCTCTGCTTTTGTTTCCCGGTGTCCTCACGGCTGGGTCCCGGGCGGGGGGCTGCGGCGGGCGGGCTCGGGCTCGGGGAGGTCGCTCGGTGGGTCCCCGGCCGCGCGCCGTGCGCTCCGAGCAGCTCCGGGGGTTCGCCAAGCCAAGCCCGCGATGGTGCGGAAAGTGACACGCTGTGCTCGGATTCTTTCCTTGCTGCTGATCGCGACTAAGAATCCCAGCCTCGGCTGGCCGGGAGGGGTGGGGGGCGTTCAGAAAATCAGAGAAAAGCCCCGGAATACTTTGGGGGTGTGTCTGGGGTCCGGGAACTGAGGCAGAGTATGAGAATTGAGTTTATTTCTCCGATCCGTCGCCTCTCTCTCCCTCCCTCCCTCTCCTGGGCAACTGGGGTTCGTGGCATCGCTTCCAGGTTTAGGATTAGTTGTCAGAGGAGCAGCCTAGAGTCGGGGGGGGGGTACCGGGTCGCGAAGGCACCCCTGTACCCCCATCGTGAAAATTACTCCGCAACTTTTGTATTTCCAGACCTGCTCGGGGCTGCGGAGCCCCGAATTCGAACGCTAGTCCGTGTGAGTGAGGGCACGGGGGCTAGTTGGGTCAAGATTTGTGGGAACAGCCCTCGTTTGGGGGTGCGTGGAAATTGCAAGTTTGTTGGAAGTCGGGCTAACCCATCGCGTTGCAGTCCAAAGCTCCTGCAGCACTAGGCTGAAGCAGGGTCCCAGGTCGACACTACCCACCATCTGGAACTTCTGGGGAGCTCGGCTTGGCCCGAGGATAGGTCATTAGGGTTACCCTAAGTAAGGTTCTACAACGCGAAGCCCCAAGTGGAGGGTAAGCGGATCGGTGGCTCCCTGAGTGGCTGCAGGCCACTGATGTCCTGGCCTTAGCTTGTTGGACGTGACTAGCCGGTCCAGGGTGGAGGAAGGTTGGCAGCCAGCAAGAGTTCTCAGAAATACGCTCCTGTCCTGGTGGAAACCCAGCTTTCGCTTGGTGTTAACCCCGCCGGATTCCCACGGCCCCTGCAGGCACTTCACTCCGACTCATGGGTGAATTCCACGATTAAAAAAACTGGCTGGGACTCCCAACATTTGCCTCATGGCGAGTCATCACTAAACAGACAGCTTTTAAATGTGCTGCAGAGGCGTTTAGGGGGCTGCACCCTCAGCCATAGGACCCTACAAGGCAACAGACTCACAGCTCTGAGTCCTGGTCAATGGGGTGCACGTGTGCTCACACACACACACACACACACACACACACACACACACACACACACACACACACACACACACACACACACACACCACTGTGAGTTACATGAAGCCCAGGCATCGCCCATGGAGAAGCTCCTGGTACCCTGTCCACTCACTGTAAGATTCACCAGCAAGGCTGCCCTGGTACAGATGAGGTTAGAGTTAGACAGACTGGCAAAAGCAGAAAGGTGTCTAGCTTCCCAGGAGCCCTTTGGCTGAAAGCAAGTTGAAAGGTACCGAGAACTTTCAGCAAAGGCAAAGGAGTTTGTGTGAGGAAGTTGCATTATTGGCTGGTAACACCATTGTAGTTTAAAAGCTGTTTTGACTTTAAAACACAAGGCTGTGTGCACCACTTTTATTTTGCTTATAACAAGAATAGTGGTACTACTTTTTTTTTTTTTTTAATTAGGCAGCCCTGTTTTGGAGATAAAAGACCTATTCCCCAGTTGTTACAGGAACCAAAAGATAGAACTATTTTGGCAATGAAACTGGACAATCTTATTAAATTTATCAGTGAATTTAGGCTTTAAAAAGAAGGTAATGACTTGGATATACATTTCACTTGTCATTCTTGAGATAGTAGGGTCAGATTTAATTTAAAAGTTAAATGCTTTGGAAAATCAGGAATTACTTCTATATATTAAATCATTTTCCAATTAAGTGCTTTAAGTAATTTTAGAGGATTGTGCTGTGAATTGAATACATTAATTTTGAGAATCTTCACAATTTCTTTACTAGCTCATTGAAGTTCCTTTTAAGTCACCCTGTGTATAAGAAGCAAACTGTTCTTTTTAAATGCAAATTAGCCATCCTTTCTATAGACTAGTTGCAAGTCTTCTATTTAACTTACCCAGGGAATAATGGATTTTTAAAAATGCAGTCATAAGACTTGTTTCAACTAATAGGAAAAGACTTCATGGAAATGTTTCTCCAGGGACACATCTCCTGCCCCTCCCTGTGTAGCAGCCCATCAAATATATTTGTCACTGATCTCTGATCATATTGTATGTACTGAGAAGATTTCCAGGCCCACAAAGCCAGACATTTGTGCTTCCTTCTCAAACCTATAGAAAATCCTGCTCAGCTCCACAATTTAAGTTGCCTAGAATTTAGTTCACTACAAACTCATTTGTGAAATCACTCATGTGATTTTCAGGAGTGTGGAAATAAGGTAGAAGTTTGGAAAAGGTGAGGAAAGAAAGCTGTAACTATATTTAGTAAAACACAAGTTGGATCAGACTTCTCCAAAGAAACAAGACTGCAAAGCAAGCCTTGTCTGTTTCTGAAGTGGAATGAATATGCAGTTTATTGGAAATAACAGTCACTTTGTCAGGTTATTTATTTTTAATAGGATGATAAGATCATAAATTACTGATCATCTTTATTTTAAACCTGTCAGCACTACACTATTTAAAGTTGGTGTGCTAAATCCCAGAGGATCCAGTACCTTTCTGTGCTGTAGTGTCTTGTAACTGTAAATACAGTTTTCCGGTGACATTCTTTTCAATGTCAGAAGAGACCTTAATTGAGAAAATGAATATGCTCTTTCTGAGCTTTTCTAAACTGAAATGTGATTGTTTTACTCTGCTGACACTTTCCAGCACGGCTGCTCCATACATTGCCAAAACACTCCTCAGATTTTTCAGTTAATAAACTCTGTGGGAGGCAGGTTTGGGAGCAGTTTAACCCAGTGCTCTATCGTAAAAGCATGTTATGTTATGAACATATCACTGTGCAAACTGGCCTTCATTTTCCCATAGTCCATTGGGGGAACAATGCGATTGATGTCTGTTAGAGCAAGTGTGTGAGGCATCCCTTATACAAACCGCCAGATCTGCTCTATGTAGGTCGGCTTTTGAAAGAGCAGTGTATCTCAGAGACTGGCCAGAAACATGTAGGCTGGAGGCAATGGTATTCACTTCTTGCAAGTGAAAGCATAGTTACATTTTAGACATTGAAAGATGGGTACCAGAGTGGAGTTTCATCTAATTAGACTATTTTAAGTAACAGTGGATCCCTTAATTGAACTGAATGTTACCAAAAGAAATTGGATTAAACAAGCTCACAATTGGAGTTCAGTAAGAAAATATGCCCTATTTTTTGTGCTAGTTGAAGATGTCAGATCATCAGTTTAAACTTATACCTACAGAGTAATAATAGCCCCTTTCAGTTTCTGGGTGCAGTGCAGTGTCATTTCTTAAGATTATTTTCACTGATTTTGCTAAAATAGGACAAAGACATGTTCATTTTTACAGTGGTGTGATGTGTTCAGTTATCACTTGGTATCTTCCCACAGAAGAAGTCGTAATACAATTATGTTATGACATGGCTAATGACAGGGCTGCTGACCTCGACCAGCAGTGGGAGGAGAATGAATCCTACTGTTTGTTCTCTGTATCTACTTTTGAAGGATCATGTCCTGGATCATCCTTTGTAAATTTAGAAAACTGGGATATTTGACCCTCCCCCTCCCACCAACAAGTGTAATACTAGCTAAATACAAAGTAAAGAATAATGGCCACCTAGAACACTGGGATTCTACAATGAGATGAGAAAGGACAGTGGATGATCTTCCTATGTAAACACAGGAGGAAGGGCCATGTGTGAAAAACTATGCTGGGAAACATCAGGACAAATATCAGGCACAGGATAACTTTTGAGTTAAACATGATGAATTATAGTCTCCCAGAAATCACCTTTGAACTTATTTTCTTATTTCTAGCATATCAGGTATTGTACTTTCATGTGGTAAAACTCATCATGTCTAAAATACAGGGCATTAAGATGAAGGCAGCTTTGCTAACCATGATACTACCAACCTCTGGAGTCATCATTCTTTTTGATCAATAAATGTAAGAAACAAGGAAGAGGTTGGAAGGAGGAGGTTAGGACAGGTGGGAGAAAAGAGTGGGGGGCTTTGTAGAGCATCTATCCTGATCAGTCCTCACCTAAACTCCAGTACTACCGAGTGCTTTAGGATATTCATAGTTAACACCTAAATCATTTCTGCAGTAAAACTCTCTGGAAGTTTTGTGAGCTAGCATCTTCCACAAGTTGTGAGGTCCTCTTAATATGATTTTGATAAAATTATAAACTAAAAAGAGCATAAACCAGGACATCATACAGTTATAGCCACTTAATCAGATATCATGTAAAAACTACAAATGTGTCTTCTATCTTGACACTGTCAGCAACTCCAGTTTCAAAATGTCTATGTAACAAGTTATAGGTATGAGCTCTGGAAAGACCTCTGATATAATGTAGTATTAGGACACTTTCTTATATACTTTACAAGTTACTGAATGATATCAAGGAGAGTTAGATATTTTACTTAGGCAAGTTAACAAGTATTTAATATCTAATTAAATATATAGTATATTTATTTACTATTATAATGATGTTCTTTTAATAGGATTAAGAACAAGAAAGCAGTAAAGCAGTTGACATTGGGGGATATAGGGAAATTCTTCAGTTTAACAGTAGCTTCCTTGGTATCCATTGGGGTTTCTAAGAATAGTTTTGATGTGGCATGCTTTCTGCAATGGTCCTTTCATACTATTCGTGTGTATTGTGCTGAGCTAAGCTAAAGATGGATAGCCTAGAGCACTGGTCAGGGGAGAAGAGTGTCTTCTGTATTTGTGTGAGATGATCTGTACTAATACCTTCTGCTATGACACTGGACAGTATAAAAGATCCTAGGGATAGTTCTAAAATAGTGATCATCCTTTCACTGATCACAGGCAGACTTCAGCAGCAGACTAGCACTTTCAGCTTCTCAGCCCCTGTCCATCCATCTCCACTCCCAGGACACCCCTGGCCTTGTGACTATCCTCCCCAGTCTTAATCTGAACCTAGAAAAGCTGTATTCTCTACTCTTAGCTCAACTTCCCCTCAGGCCTTTCACTCATGGTTAGGGTGGTTTGGGCTGTCTGGATCCCCTTCCTCTTCACACTCATTACCATAATCATGTTAACCTGTCTCTTTTCACCCCCCATCATTGGCTTTATTTTGGAAATTTGAGGACCATATTCCCTTTTTACAATCCTGTGTTATACTGTTGTCCTTAACCTCACTCACCAACTGAGTACAGGTCATGCAACAATAGACTAGAAAACTTAGATATGGAATTACACAGAATAGGAACCATGGCTGGTATTTCTATTATAGTCTTTCGCCTGCTACCCAGTGAGTTTAGAGCTCAGAGACAAACCCGAGAAGGCCACCTGCAGTAAGGAAGCTTTGAATAGACTCAAGTGAGTTGTAATACAATTTAATCAGCACTCAGCAAGATGGGTTATGTTTATAGAGAGGAGAAGGTTAACCAGGTCACATGTTCCCATCAAGGTGGAAGAGTTGGACATGAGAAATTCTGAATTAAGAACAGGTAGATCCCTTATTACCCTACATTTCAGTTACGTGAATGGGATCTTAACTTTTTCAAGAAGAGATAAGGTAAGATATCGTATTTTCATTTTCTAGTACAAATGAAATGTGAACATCATGAGTTGGATAAGTGCTATGAACAATTCTTTAAACATTAAGCTATCTTAAAACGCAGCCCATATGCAATCAAATCCAAGAATCTAAAATTGAAATTTTTAGAATTAGTCTACAGTCCAGCATAATACTGATTACTATGACTCTGACTCTAGTTCTCATTTTCAAGATGCTTTCATTCGCGGCATCTGGATAAACTCTTTATTTAAATTTAAATGTCTATAAGAAGTGTTAATGTTACCAATTTAACAATGCCAGGTTTCATTTTTGAGCTAGTGGCATTTTTTTTCTTCTTTGAACATGCATTTCTCAGGAGCCCATAGTCTGCCTTGATCAATATTGATTTTTATTAATGAGCACTCCACTAGGAACACAGAGTACCCTTTATGCCAAGTTTATTCTGAATAGAAAGTTCTCATTAATGAAAATTTAGTTATACACTGAGTATAAATGGTTATAATGGAAGTACCAGCAGATGGGTAATTGGACAGTTCTTCCATCCTACTCTGAGAGGCTGAGTCCAAATCGGTTTTATTGAACATTTCCTGGATCTAACCTAGTTATCCCCAGTGTGTTCCATTTGGAAGTGGGGACATTTTATTGTTGTGTGCATATGTGTGGGAATGGTGACATGCAACAGAAGAGACAGAGGAGGACCGTGTCAGAGGAACCTCTTTACTCTTGCATGGGCAGGGTGGGGTGGGGTGGGGTGGGTAGTATTTTCCTAGTCCTCTTTAGTTTGACCTCTGGCAAGGTTGACTTTCTTGATGAAAAACTATGAAGGTATCTTTTAAAACATACTTTTTATTATGAGAGAGAGAGAGAGAGAGAGAGAGAGAGAATGGGCCCACCAGGCATGTCACTGTAAGTGAACGCCAGATGCATGCACCACTTTGTGCATTTGGCTTGACATGAGTACTGGAGAATTGAACCTGGGTTGTGAGGCTTTGCAAGCAAGTGCCTTTATCTCTTGAGTCATCTCTCTAGCTCCTGAGGTTAACTATTTAAAAAGCAATTTTTTGTTTAAATTTTATTGAGGAAAAATAATCATTGCTATCTATTTATAGCACCGAAACTCATGATACCAGTGACTATCACTGTTTTTTTTTTCTTTGTCCGTTTCTCATTTATAAGATTTAAGAGGGTTGGCTTTATTGTTTTTCATGTTTTAGTTGTGGTCTTTTATGAAACTGTATCGAAAGGATTCCTAATGAAATGAAGCTCATGGTTGACTGGTGAGAACATTTGCCTGTGTCTGAGAATGTATCATGTATTAGAGAAATATTGACTCCAATATGGGCACATGGACTTACAAGTTACATGTGTCTGGTCCACAGTAGTCATGAAGATAGCTTCTGTATAGAACACGCCTCTGGCTGAGGTCTCTGATGCCACCACCAGGGTTTTTCTAGCCAGAGAAATTGTGTGTGCACAAACATGCATGAACAGATATTGTGTAATGTGTATATGTTTTGGTTTGTCTGTGCTTCTGCATTTCTCATGGCCTTCCATCTAGTTCTGGCTATAAAGGCATAAGAATTTATACTCAATGGGAGTCTCCACCAATGAACATGCACAAGAATAGCAATAAAGGAAATCATCACAGCTACCAGGAATCCCCAAAGACCACTCGCTTTTAAGAAACTTAGTCATACTTCACAGGAAAAGAGAAAGATGTTTTTGAATGTCAGAGTTTTAATTGGACACGTTACAATCTAACAGATTAGAATAGTAGTTCTTTCTGAGAAAAATCCTATGACTGTCTCAAGGAAAGCTTCCTCTTGGTGGATAATTTGAGATGTAAACTTTTAAACCTGTGTTCACTTAGTCCTGGGCAGAATAGACCTGACTATGGGAGGGTGTGATTGCCTCCCACTCTCTTTTCCATTCTCTAAAGCCCGACTTTTCCCTAAAGCTGGTTAAAGTTCTGGCACTGACACCTTTAATAAACCTAGTCTTCAATGTATTCCATAAAGAAAATAATGTACATTTGTATTCATAAAACCTTATGAGAATCAAGAAGCCAATGAAAGTAGATTCTGTTGGCATTCTGTGGTGAAAGGTGTATAAAAACTCAAAGATAGACCTTAGCAGAACATTGCTTAGCCTACTTGTATTTCTGGTACCCTAGTGGAACAAGTGTTCTCAAAAGTTGCAGACCGGTGATTCTTTCTGCAAGAGAATGAAAGAAAGTTTTTGAAGGGTCAGAGGCAAATTAGGGAAGATGGGGCCTGTGTAGAAAGTGTGTAATCTCTCCCTCAGATATTGATAAGCACCCCGGAGGATGCTTTCTTCTCCACATTTAAAGGTCTTGTGGGAGAGAGATGCTATTGATGGGGGCGGTCTCCTAATTTACATTTCCAGGTCATAAGATGGAAGGTGAGAATAATGCTCAAGAGGAAAGCAGCTTCCTACTTGAGGACAGCAAGTTTGACTTCTTGTACTTTCCTGGGATATACAAGAGAGAGAATTGCAACACGGTATAAAAACTAATTAAGAAATGGGCCAACTGGGTCTGAAGAAATTGCAAGTACAATAAAAGCATATCTGTGCTGCCTGATTTCCTTGAGTCTTTTAGTTCAATGAAACGGTTAATTTAAAGACTGATAGGTGAAGTGTTACATGTGTTGGTATTTCTGGAGCATTGTAAATATCAGTTCTTCCTTTTGAAGCCAATACCGCGCAGCCTAAAATGCCAGTAACAATTGTATAAAGAGAAATGTTAATAATAAAGAGGAAGGATAACCTTTCAACAAAAAGTATATTTTATCATTTGGCAGATGCAGTCATGAACATTAATCATAGAAACCTGCAGATAGTAGAAGCTTAATATCAAAGCTAATGATTTATTTTATGTTAATGACTTTCAGCGCGGGCATAAAAGGCTGCTCATAATGGACTCTCAGAGCTATGTTCAGTTACTAAGGCTAATGGGATAATCTTTCCTCTCCCTAAATTAAGCTTTTTAAAAGAAATCTTGCTGTTGATTTTCAAGGTAACTCTCAAAACTTTACTACAAAACTAATCTAATGAGAACTGCTTTAAGTAATAACAGAAAGGGAAGAATTCCAAAGTAGTTTTTCTAGTTTGTTGCAGTTTTAATTAATTAGGGAAAGTTTGCATGCATGCTAATGTCACTGAACTTGTAATGCCAGATTGATTCAAAGTCAGACTTCTGTTACCTACAGATTCTTTGGAGAATCAGCTCCTAGAACCGCTTTCAGCCCCATAATGCAACATGTTTTCTCATCTATTACTAGCCAATAACAAGCCAAAGGATAGTAGGACATTGGAGTTTTTCACTGCAAAGTTTTAAGAATCATGTTTACAATTAGTGATAGCCAACATTATATTTCAATAAGAGATAATTTGCCTGCTAAAGTTCACATAATGTGCTAATCACGTCTGGTGGTTAATAAAGGCCTCCTACCTCACTCCCCTGATGGCTATAAAGGGCTATTATGTTCATGGCCGTGGTTCAGGTACAGCTGCTGTGAGTTAATAACGCATCATTGTCCCACTAATCAACACAGCAAAGGGCAGCACCCCTAAGCACCTAAACCACCTAATCTCTTTGAAAATATTTATTAACACCTTCGTAGCATATCTGTTCATTTTCCATAGCCTCCAGTCAGTTAATTCCTCTCCAAGCTACTTAGCTGATAAAGGTTTTGTAACCTAAGCTAGGTCGTAGAAAAGATTAATATATATTCATCCTAATCTCCCATAAACATGTTTCCATTTCCAGAATCACTGGTTGAGTTACCGCCGGGTTGTCATAGCCATGCGATCCTTTATAATTAAGTATTGGGCATTTATGGAGATATTCAGGAGTAAGTAAAACAACTTTTTAGTCACCAGGATTATTTCAAGTACACAGGACAAATCAGGTTATGGGAAGAGATATTTAAAATGTAAAGAAATTTAATTGAAAATTAACCTGACACAGTAATGAAATATTCTTAGTTGTACTTTTGACATAGGAAAACAATAAAAGCCAAGGCTTCTTAAGCCATATTTTCTGTCCACAAAGAACATATTCTTATGGGTCTTCTATTTTGTCAGAAATTCGTGTAAATCAGCAAGCAATATTTATCTGCAGTAAAAGGCATTCTAGCTTTGTTCATAGCCCCTCTTAGTGTTTATCTAAGATAATCCTTCCTTTATGTTCTTAGAGAGAAGCAAAATGTTAAGTGAACAAGATCTCATTTTCTCATCTTGTGTTTTCTGTTATTTACTTTGATGGCCTTGAGTGTGTGTGTGTGTGTGTGTGTGTGTGTGCCTATGTGAATGTTTCCTCTAGGACTTGGGAACCTTAAATGTTTAAAGAGGAAAAAAAAATGAAACTCAACTATGTTCTCATCATCAAGGGCCAAGTGGGTGGAGCTTCCATGTGGGCAGCATATAATGTACAATGGAGCATTTGTCATGCTTTAAATATATAATGCCTACAATAAAATATGTACAGGCGCAGTTGTGATCTATGAAGTCTCTGGTTCAGTGCCATTGTTTGTAGTCTCTACGGTTGTCATACATTGTTCTTTGCACATCATACCCTTACAGCAGAATTCGACACAATTTCTAGCTTTCAGCCCTGCATCATTTTCATCGCACAGTATACATGAGTTTGACAGGGTGTGTTGAGGACATCTCTGGCAAGCAATTGATATTTTGAAGTGGCAAGCGTTTCAGCAGCTGCCTGCTTGTGAAAAAGGAATGATAAGATATACTGTATTGTTAGTTTCAGGGAAAGCATTAAGGTTTAAGCTCTGTAGAAATGTACACATTATTCGTCAGTGGTGAAGCAAGTCTTTTATGTTTTGTAGAGCTTAGCTCTCTGGCTGATGCGAACTACAATGACATTGGTCAGTGAATGAATAGGAGTACTTTGAATTTCAACTGCTGCCAATTTTGCACCAACAAAGGAACTGACAAAAGAAAGATTTTATGTGAAATGCAAAACACACGCAATGTTTTGGGGTGGGGAAAAGAAAGGAAAGAGAAAAAGAGCCCCATCACAAAATAATATATTCTTTCACACATATTTTTAAGGATACCAAATAGTAAAGACACATCAATTTTTCATGGTTCATCAGCTGCAACCTAAGCTGTTTTAAAAACCTGTTGTATCCACATGGGCTTTCCGAATATGTTCATATGGAATTTAGAGAGTTTTTCTAAATAACACACTGTGCCCTAAGGCCTGTTGGCAGAATATCAGAGTCACCCACTGCTGGAGTCCCCAATTCTCTCTCTCTCTCTCTTTCTCTTTCTCTCTCTCTCTCTCTCTCTCTCTCTCTCTCTCTCTCTCTCTCTCTCTCTCTCTCTCTCTCTCCCTCTTTCTCTGTGATAGAGGGACATTGTCATTTAATCAGTTATGGCACTTTCAGTGTGTAACGTTCATTAACAAGGCAATTTGTCATGACTGGTAATGGTCAGGATGCATCCCCACTCTCAGTTACACAGCCTGATAAGCACAAAGACAAATACTTCAACATCTAATGGCATTAACTTGTTTCAAATTTGTAATCCAAGGTTAGTTGCTCAAAACAGACACAGCAGCAGATTAACAAGCATTCTGTATTCAATGTTACTAGTCCTGTTTCAAGGATTTATAGCTTTAAAGCACACTAATACACTATTAGGAAGTGGACAGACTTTGATGAGATGTTCAGCAGAAACTAACTTATGGGCAGAGTACCTTCTGGAATCATCTGGAAAGAATTTATGTGCATAATATTTTCTATAAAGCTCCATAAATTCAAAGGTTTGATGCATGCAATATTTCTTACATGCTGCATATTCTTTCCATGATTAAAAATGTCACCTTCTCATTGGTTGATAAACTGGTCGGTCACTTTTCATGTGAATTTAGAGTCTTGGTCAATAGTTTTAAAATTCAGGCAAAGAAAAAAGCCATCAAAATAGAAGAAGGACCGGTCAGATAGATGCAGTTCAGTAGAAGGGAGGAGTGGGAGGGCAGGGGAGAAAGTGTTGGAAGGAGAGTGTGATCAAATTATGTGATGCTTAAGTATCTAAATTGTCAATCAAATAAATAAATAATGAAGATTCAAGCAAAACACTTCAGAATGAAGTATAAATGCTTCCTCTAGAATGTTGCTGTATAAGATCATTATTCATTGTTGTAAACAGAAAACAAGTTTAAAAGAATACCTCAGTTACACATACACAGGCTCAACACACACACACACACACACACACACACACACACACACACACACACACACACACAAAACATCACATAGCTTTCCAGACAAAATCTTGTTGACATTTTCATTTTTAATGAAAGACTTTAACCTTCAGAGCCTAATGATTTCTTAGAAACAGAACCCAATCTTGGTAAGAAATTCATTCTTGCTGGTAAGGAAAGCTGTTACTGTTTAAGTTCCTGTGGAGCGGTTAGTTGGTACGCTTGGCTGAATGTTGTCAAAAAGGCTTTCCCCATGATTGACAACCCGGCAGGAATGTGAATGGAGATTTTAATTGCATATCATGTGTGCATATCAGAGCCAGTGAATTCATGACTGTGCTTAGCTCCATATCTCTGTAGGTCAGCCATGCCAAAAAAATGCTCTTTTATGTGCAATTTTTCCAAAAAGAGTAAGGTGTGTGTGTGTGTGTGTGTGTGTGTGTGTGTGTGTGTGTGTGTGTGTGTGTACTGAAATCATGTGTTATTCATTTCTGAAGTGAAACACTTGTTTCTCTTAGCTTTGGAGTTTGAAAGTGGAACAAAAATCTATTTGGAGATTTTTTTTTTCATTTACTCTCTGTGTTTATAATATGCTTGGCTGATGTAAATTCTTTGCAGCTACAAGTTGGGGAAAGTCTGCCAGACCATATTTTTCTCATGACACTTGCTACATACAGCAAGTGTATTTATCTTTCCCCCTCCCACTACCCTTCCCCAATAATACTTTGAAAAGAAAGGAAAAAAAAGTAAACCAGTGGAAAAATTAACTGAGGGTCATTTATCTGTCTTCAACTTACAAATCTTTAGAAAAGACCTTGTGGGGGTGGGGTGGAGAAGAATTTTTCTGACACATGGAAGCTTCATAACATTACATCTGAATTTTTGTTAAAAATAACAAAAAACAATATCTACTATAAAATGACATTATTGAACATATGAATGTTAATTAGAGAAATGGCTTGGTTGATGATTTTCAAGATCAAAGTTTTATTTCTGATCACTTTTTACTAAGATATGATAGTGATAATATTTCACTTACACTGTTCAGATATCTACATACAATGTGTGTGAGATTTTAAAAGGGAGTGAAAATTGCTTTTAAGGTAACATTAGCTACCAGAAACTTAGGTGAATCAGACTTCTCAATGTAAAAACAGAAAAGAAGTTCTTAATGAATCTTCTATGTATAGTTTTTCACTTATGTCAAAGTTTGGCACTTAGGTAGTAAATTCAGCTATCTTTTAATGTGTTTTTGAATAGATGAGAAAGAGATTAGTGCTACAGTCATTTTAAATATAATCAGAGAAATAAGGAGGGGAATATTGAAATAATAGGGACTTTACAACCTTAGGCTATCCCTTGGGGATTTAACTTTATTCTGGGCTCTAAAGTGTCATCTCAACACATTTTGCAGTATATTAAATTGCCACTGATGATTCAGCCTTAATATGCTACATAGAATATAGTGATATCTACATGAAGGCATTATTGGGCTTACAAAGAAATCTACCTTGTTTTAAAATTTTAGCTTTTTAGTATGGAGTGACATTTTCCCAATGTTATGAAAGAATCATTTTGTATTTTCTACTGAGAGCTCAGGCAAGGAAAACTCTATTTACAAAATGAAAAAGAAAAATATTCAGCTGAATGCATTTCATTTTTAAAGATGATATTGTGGTAATGAACTTTATCAAGCAGAGAGCATTTCAGTAGAAATATTAAAATAGTTCCCATTCCAGTTGCCTCACTTAGGGCTGTGGCACTGTTTCTATTTTAAGTTCCTATTTTCAGGTGGCTTCAATGCAGCATAAAAATATTTGCACGAGGGTGAAATGAGAATATTTTAGTTTAAGTAGACTATTTTATTGGAAATGCACTTGTTATGATGCTTCCGGCCTTGGTAATAGGCATACTTAATTCATTTTTAGAAATTGAAAAGCATTTACTGAACACCACTGGAGGCAGATCCTTACTCTGAGTGTGAAGGGGCCAGAGGAGGCAGAGAAATGAGTAAGATCAGACCCAGCCTCCGGCGGCTGACTGAGAGGACTGGAAATAGCCATGATATCCATGCAGCATTCCTGGCTGGACAGAAAATCTGTGGTCAGAGTCTGAATCAGGAAAGAAGTCTTGAAGTGGGAGGGATTCCCCAGATCCCCATTGCTTCCCAGGGGAGATGCCATTTCAGTTAGTCTTAAAAACTGGGCACCAAGAAAGAGTTAATTTACTTTCTCTTCCACCTTTGATAATAATTTGAGATAACTTAAAATAGGAAACACAGGTCTGTCATATAGCTCAGTGATTGAGGGAATAGTTACCTTGCCTGAGTCCCTTCCTCAGTCCTCAGCACAAAAGAAAAAAAAAAAAAAGTAAAGCAAAGCAAATGAAAACCTCAACAAAGAAAGAAAGACAGGAAACACATGTTAGGTTAACCAGCACAGAGTATCATAGGACAAGTAGGAGAGATAGAAGGGTGACTCTTGTCCCTTGTATTAATTAAGTATTTAATGTACAAATAAGCACTTAAATTTAGTTCTGGTTGCCTGCCAACAAGAACCAAACCAGGGAGTGACAGAATCCTAAATTTTTGAGAAATGGGTCAAAACTAATTATTAATACCTCCAAAGATTTCCTTTAGTAGAAAACTGTAAGAATTCTGGCCAAAGACTAAAACTAAGGAAATACATGGATGTCTGAGCCCCAGTGCAGAAGGTGAACTGTGGATTCAGGATGGAGTCCTTTGTAATGGAGAATGGGGCCTAGTGACTAGGAATGAGCTCACTCACACACAAGCAGGAAAAGTCAAGAACATCCTGGCAGAAACAGAATCTGCTGCAGGAAGTTGGAATAGAGTTCACATTTTCTGTCATTAGTGGTCTGTTTGTGAAGACAGTTAAGAATGTATCTGCCAAGTATGGTAGTTCACACCTCCAATCTCAGCACTGGACAGGTTGACACGGGAGGAGCCTATGCCTAAGGCCACCTTGGGCTAGATAGCAAGAAACTGACCAAAAAAAAAAAAACCTATAAATAAATAAAATAAAAGGACTTATGTATTGTCAGTTGTTTCTAGAGGAACAGAACTGATAGAATGAACACATATTAAGGGCATTTATTACATTACTACATTGCCTTACAAGATACTGGCTGGGTGGTCCAACAATGGCTATCTGCAGGCTAGAGAGTCTGAAAAACCTGGCTGCTCTGTCCATAAAGTTGGATGTTTCATCAGGCCCTCCCAGTCTGATGCTCAGAAGGATTCCTGGACAGCCTCTGGTCTTCAATCTATGATGGAAGGCTAAAGAAGCTATGTTCCAATGTCAGCAAACAGTGCCTGCAACAGGCCAGACATTCACCAGAGAGGGCCAAGGCAGATAGGGACAAAGGACCACTTTTTCTGGAGCCTCTGTATATGTAGACTGTCACTCCCACATGGGGGGAAGGTCTTCCCACCTCAGATAATTTTTCCTGGAAAGGCACTAACAGGCCTCACCAAGAGAGGTACCTCTTACTTCATTCCCAATCCTAGTCAAGTTAACAGCAGATATTAACCTTCACAATTTATTTCACCAGAATGACTGTATGGAAAGGAAATGATAAAAGTTTAATCTAAGTTTTGGTGACTTTTCAAATTAGAGGTAGTTTGTAATCTAACTTCCTTTTCATTTAATTTTATTTTCTATGTTACTGGATATATGTCTATGCATGTGTGTGTGCAGGCCAGGGTGCAACCTCACATGTCATCCTCAGAGACTCACCAGCACTAGGATTACAGACCTAACCCTGAGTTATGGGTATGAAACTCAGGTCATTGTGCTTGGAAAGCAAGCATTTCAGCAACTGAGCTATCTCCCTAGCCTCAAATCTCACTTCTTTTTTATTAACAACTTCTGTACATGTACATAACGTATTTTGATCATAATCTCCTCCTATGACCTTCATCTTGCCTCTCTCCCCATCTTCCTTGTTCCTCATTCTCCTGAACCCCTTCTTTCCAACAAGTTTCTCTTCTACTCTGATGTCTTTTGTGTTTTTCTGTTTTGCCCTCCTTCATAACCATGGCAATTTTTTTGGTGGGCACATTATTGTGCAGGTTTTATGCAGGTAATGACATTTGTTATGAGGTCATGAATGCAACAGCAACTCATCTGGACAGAAGATAGTGTTATGAAACACTCCTGTATTATCTTTTGGCTCTTGCACATTCTTTCCAACCTATCTCCACAATGTTCCCTGAACCTTGCAGCTCATAATGGAGAAGCCTCATTTAGCACTGAGCACTCAATGGTCACTTCTTCTCAGCACTTTGATGACTTTTTGAATCTCTCCAGGAGCCACCACCATTTGCAAAAAGAAGCTTCTGATCTGAATGTGAGATCAGAAA